>PVKU01004148.1:0-63661 GCA_004027475.1 Anoura caudifer
TTCTTTTTACTAAGTTTTAACAAGTGCATACACCCATTAACTGACACCTAAATCAAGATATTAAGCATCTATAACTTTAAACTTCTTCCCAATAAATCCCTCACCCCTGACTTCAGGCAATCACTGATAATGATTTCTACTATAATAGATTAGTTTTGCTTTGTTGAACTTCTTATGAATGGGACGATACAGAATGCATTCTTTTGAGGCTGACTTCTTGGACACAACACAACAGTTGTGAAATTCATCTGTTTTGCAGCTTGTTTCAGTAGTTTGTTCCTCTTTAATGCTGAGGATTCTGTTGCACGGATTTACATAGCATGTTGAGGGACATGTATTTAAATTTTTTGGCTGTTATGAATAAGACTTAAAGCACTTTACTAAGGGTCATTGACAACAACCATATGGTATAATTAAGCTCCTTTTGAGGTCAGGGAGAGGCATCAGTGAGACGGATGAAGTTATTCAATTGCCTGTTAAATGTGATTTTGTTTTTTTATTATTATTTTGCTTACCCTGTGCTTTTTCTGTCATTTCCTCACTTTTTATTCTCCAACAATAATTTGATCTTATTTTACAGTCTTTCTATTTTCATGTCAAGCTTAGGCTTTGGGAAATAAAGTTGGGAGATAGTGTATGAATATTTATTACAGACAGGGTTGAGAGGAGAGAAAATAAAATAATTTCTTGGGAAAAATAACATATAACTGAAAAAGAGCTATTTGTCCAAGAAGTAAGAGTATGTTATGTGGGTGTGTGCATGTCTGTGTGTCTGTGCTTTGATTTAGCATTGTATTTAAGAATACAAAAAGTCTTTAAAAATTATTAAGATTATTAAAAGTTTTTTGCAGCCTGTTCAGTCTTGGGGAAAAAAAACCCTCTGTTGGAATAAATTTGGTAATCTGTGGTGGCCTCTGAATAATGTAAATCAATTTAGGAAGAAGAAGAAAAAGGAGCAGGTGTGGAGGAAAAGGCAGGAGGGAGAGAGAGGAAAGAGCGGAGAGAAGGGGCGGAGGGTTGTGTGTAATAAACACAGTGGCCCCGGGAGCTGTTTGCATTACTTCCCTTGGTCTAGGGCATAGCTGCCACAAAGAGGAGACAATGAAGGTGAATTCTTTTGAAAACAATAATTGTCAGTTATTTTGGTAATTATCATTCACAGTTATAAATATATCCATGCAGTACCTTTGAAAAGCCAGATGTGTCTTTAGTCCCTTGTAGTAACAGGTTGTCCTCTTAACCTCTGTTCTTTGAATTAACTGATAATTTATTCCCTTAAATGTACTTGCTTATTTTAATTTTTAAAAAAACATTTTTGAGGCCTACCGAAGGTACTCGGTCTCAGTTTTTTTCTTAGACAGTGGGTTGGTGCCTCAGTCTTAGCACCCTGACCTAACCAGTTTAAATAGAATAATCAATAAAATATACTTTAAAAAAGGAACAAAAGGAACCAGCCTTGATTACGAATTCCTTCCGGAAGTCCTGAAAGCCTCTTTAGAGAAGGGAATTTTCTTCCAATACCATTAGGCATATGAAGATTGCATGACCTCAAAATAGAACTAACTATATCAGTTTCAAAACAGATAAGTAAATAAATTCTGATTTTGGAAGGTGGCTGTGGAGACAGTGATAGTCTGTTGTTAGTCTGTTCTTTAATTATGCATGAAATTCTGAGGTTGTGGAAAGGAAGAATCCTGGATGATCCATTGGAGATACAGAAGGAAATTTTGATCTGTAGAAGTGAAATGCATGTTTGGTTAGTAGAGAGACTATCAGTCATGTTTTTTGAATTTTAGTAATTTTTGAGAGCAGGGACTAAAGAGATTAAAGTAGATTAATTCAGATAAATGATAGTAGAAATAGAATAAAATATTTAGTTGGGAAGAAGGGGCTGCCTACTTTCCATGTTCCAGTCACTTTGCTAAGTATTGACCTCATTTAGTTTATATAAAGTTCAGGACAGAGTGTTGTTTTTTTTTTTTTTACAAATTAGAGAATTGTAGCTCAGAGGAGCTAACTGATTTTCTAGGGTCACACAGCTAGTATGGAGTATATCAGCATTCAAGGGTAGAGTTCTCTGACTCCAGAGCCTGTGGTATGATTTCATTCTGCCTTCTTTTCATGCTAAGTCTGTCATGCTCCTGAGGCTGGGAACTCAGCGACAGATTTGGGGCTAATGTTTACAGCTCCTGAGTCCTTCAGTGCTTGTGGACGTTAGACTTTGAGGTCTGACGGCGACTTTGAAGGGCAGGAGTGCTGGGATGGTGCATCCTGCACATGCTCGTACTAGATGTAAGCACTAGTGTTAGGATCTAGGTTCTAGGATGGCGGGTGTGTCTGTGTGTTTTGTTCACTGCGATATCCCTGGAACCTAGACTGGTGATTGGTATTTATTAGAAGCTCAATAAATATTTGTTAGATGAATAACAAGGGAATGCTTAGTAGGAATGGCCGGCCCTGTTTCATGAGTGGAAGCTGAGCCAGTGAGGAGGGCCTGGCAGGAATGGGACAGGAAGAGAGGAACCTGGGAACAGGCACTCTGCATCTTCTTGGCAGGAACCCAGGGGCAGAATTTCAGCCTCTGGGGAAACTGGTCCGTGCACAGCACAGTAGGGCTATGTTACTGTTACCCATTAGACTAGATGGGGCCCTAGTTTGAGGCAGTGAAGGGTGTGTGGGCTGGAACTGGGTCTGGAGAACAAAGGATCACAGCGCCCAAGGTGGCATTAGGACTGGGTTAAGCTGCTTAAGTGAAGGCCCAGACATTCTCTTTGATAAAAGGCAGGGTTGGATGCAGATTCAGTGCTGTGAGCTGGGGAACTGATTGGATGTGAGGTGCTCTCTTAAGAAGATCAGTGGACAACTTTTTTCACTTTTTTTTACTTATGTCTACTCTGTCAAAAAATAAACCTTGTGGAAATGTTTAGTTTGTTCTTTCTGTCTCTGTCAGCATTCTTATTTTCAAGTTCCTTGAAATCAAGGGAACTTGCTATACATTAAGTTTTTCTAATATGATTAAAGCTGTGTGTCCATTTAATTTTATGAAATGAATATATATCACAAATATTTCAGAAATATTAGATTTGTGAAAACCATTAGTAGTCTTCATTGTCTGTCATTGATTACAGTTTTTCATCATGTGGATTCAACATTATTTACTTAATTGTTGCAAATTGTCGAATCTTCAGTTGTTTCTGTTTTTACCCCCTACTCTTGTAAGTAATGCTAAAATAAAATTCATGAATTGTAGCCTATTCTGATTTTGTGAACCATTTTCTCAGAGTAGATTTCCAGAAACATACTTCCAGGGTCAAAGGCTTTAAACTTCTATGTTTTTTTGGTAGCTCTTGATAAAGGTTGCCTATTAGCTTTCTAAGAGAGTTGACTGGTTTGCAGTGATGGCAAAATGTGCTAGGTGCCAAGGCTTACTATACCTTCACCTGAATGTATGTTGTTAAAAAAAATTTATCAGTAGTGATAAAAGGTGCTCTCTCACTATATTAATTTAGATTTATCTGATAATTAGTGAGGTATCAAATATTTTTCCCATGTTCATATGCTGTATTTGTTCTTTTCCAAATTGGCCCTGATTATATCATTACTTTGAGAATATTTGATTAAAAAAGGAAGCAATTTTATGCTTTTCGTGAGTGGTCCAGCATAGAATATCATCTTGTGAGGGAGGAAGGAAATCCTGGCATTCCGTTGTCGTAGGGTTGACTGATCTATTTAATCCAAGAAAAAAGTCCTTGAATTAGAACTAATGTGCTACTCTCTCTGGTCATGTGCTAGGCACTGTGTTGAATGATTGACCATCTAATTTAATTTTTTCAACAACTCTGCAAGACAGATGCTGTTTTCATTATACATTTGAGCCACCGTTGAATAAGTTGTTGATTTAGTGAAACTTTGGGTTAAAAATAATGGAAAAAACAGCTATAAAAGGACAGTATAGGAGAGGTGGCTTTCAAACAGACCCCACAATTTTTTTTGCATACTACCTTTGCTTTTCCCCTTCATTTTTTATACCATTGGAAATGACATCAATTATAGACATATTCTGTTTAAGAGTTAGCCTCTCTTAAAACTTTAAATGCCTCTGGAAGGGATTTGTCCTGAAAGGTGATGCAGTGTTAACCATTAATGTGAGTGAATAAGGTGGCTTTCCTTTTGACCCTGCTGGCAGTAGCTGTCCTGAGGGATGGACCTTGGAGAGGGGGATGGGAGGTAGGTGTATTTAGGGAATGAAATACTGAGCAATCAAGAAAGGCAGATCTGGGTAGGGAATCATACCTGGGTGCACAGAGCAGAGGCCTGGCTCCTGGTGGCTGGGCTTTGAGATGTAGAAGGGCGATCGAGGTGGCAGGATGCCGATGGCAAATACTTCCTGTTTTGAAACCATAGTGGGCCAGGCCTACATCCCAGAAAGAGGAAGGAAACTTACTTTCTTCTTCACTGCACCCCATACTCTCTAAGGTCATAGCAGTCAGGTAGTAATATTATGTTTATTGTAGTTTATAACTTTTTAATACTGTTTCTATGAGTAAATGTGCAATGAGCATCAAACAAACAATTGAGAAAATCAACTTGTGAAACGATTTATTTATAAACTGGGGGCCTAATGCAGATCTTAGAAGATGTTTACTAATGAAAATTGTAAGTTACATTTCATAATGAGACTTTTTAGTTCAACGCCAAGTAGCTTCTTTAAGTATGGGGTAGTTTCTTCCCTCTGCTCATGGCATTTGGACAGCTATTTCCTTGTTTCTTTTCAGGTCCTTGCAGACATGCAAGGCCCTTCCACTTTAAACAAACAGGTGCTTCTGATATGAGTATAAAATAGCTTCAAAATTAATAAAAATCTGCTTTGTGCAATGTACTTACTGTACAGTTAATAGTGACTGAGTTGTGAGTTTCAGGTCTGCATATTTTTATAGACATCTGGAAATATTATATATGGAGCAGTCAGACCCATTGGTCCTATCTACCCATAAACACACTGTTAATGGCTCAGGATTTAAAAGGCTTACTATATAAATTATTTCCCCCAGTGGAGTAAATAAATACCCCCGCTGAAAATAAACTACAGATTCTAATAGCCAAGCAGAAGGAATGTACTTGTCTAAGCAAAACATTTTATGTGTAATTTGGCTTGTCAAACAACATGAAGTAGGATGAAAGCATCGTGCAGCTGGTGTAAGAGTGTCACCCGGGTGCTCATTGTTTGGCTCGGCTGTCTTCCATGTCTGGTGTTCTACTTGTCTTCATTAATCAGCGCTAGCTTTCCCCCCACTTCTTTGTTCATTGCAGAAAACATCTCCACAGAAAAAAATTGTCAGGCTTTTATGTGTTTTCTGATGTTGGAAATCAACATATCTAGATGAAAAAAATTTTTTTTTCTATTTGGCAGAATGATAGCATTTGAAGTTGTTTATTTAATTAGCTGGCCATGTTCTTTTACTTCATGTTTCTCCAAGCATTTAAGATATTGCTGTTCATGTGAACAAGAAGAGTAATGTGTAGTTACTTACTGTTCTATAAAACACTAGCATGGTGATCAAAGGCGGCTGAGACTCAGTACCCAGAGGACAGGCCCAACTGAGTCAGTTTCTGGTGAGTGGTGGGTGATAGTCACTAAATGAATAGCTCCCCTAGCCATTTCTGTACTGACTAGAATTCTAGAGATCCAGAAAGGAACATACCTTTACTTTCTGCTTTTTGACTTTCTTTTAAATAATTTGTGATCATTTAAATGGTATATGTTCATTATAGAAAGTTTAGAAAATAAAAATAGAAGTAGAGAGCCTCCATATCACCACTGTCTAGAGATAATCCCTATTAATAATTGGGGTATAATTCTCTAATACTGTCTGTGTTTATGTACATGTGTGTTTACAGAAAAGATGATCATACTGTGTATTCTGTTCAGTAATTAGCTTTTTATACTAAATATCTTGGGAACATTGTTCAAGTCTTAAATATTTGTCTGCAATCTCTTTTAATACAAAGTTCAATCTTACTGATATTACAGAATTTACTTTATCTGTCTCTTGTTATTGGACATTAAGTTCTTTTCATTTTTGAAAATTATTTATTGATTTATTTATTTTGGAACATAGATATTTATTGTATTTTTTTCATTACCATCTAATCCCCTTGTGTCCCCCTTTCCCATCTCAAGTTCTGATAGGGTAAACAGCACTATAATCTTATTTTTATAAGTAAGTATACCTACATTCAGGTTTGTCCCATGGTTCCCCTGAAAGCAAGGCTTTTGGACAGCTAGTTTATTTGGAAAGTGATCCAGGAGAGCAATAGTGAATGAATGAGGGATTTGAATTGGAAAAGAGGGTGAACCAATTTAAAATGAGGTATAGTTCTGGACACAGCTAAGTGTAGCATGTTTATTCTCATCAGGACCTTTTGAGGAGCCTTACGCAGTTTGAGAACTGTCTGCATGGGGTATAAAAATGGGAAATAGTTACCCATCTTCTTCCTTTGGACCATTCATGGTTGGTCAAGGGTGGTCCTGCAAGTGTTTTTCCCATGAGATTCCAGATTGGGCAGGTGTGAACCCAGTGCATTGCTGTATGGGAAGCCAGAGAGAGGTTTGGAAGGGGGTTGGTGAGGCACTATTAGGTGACATCTTCACAAAGGTGATCAAAGCCCACATGGACCTGGTAGCTGCAGTGGCAGCTTGCTCAAGAGGTGGGATGCAAGTGTTCCATATAAGTTTGTGTTTCGGCGTGAAGGGACATCTAAAATTGTATCTCTCAAACATTCACAAGAATAACAAATTACATTCAGGTAGATTCTTGTATTAGGCACCTGGATATTCATTCTAGTACCTGTGGATACAGTAGGAGGTAAAACAGATGTGACCCTGCTGTCATAGACTGGAGATTCTTTGGCAGGAGAGATAGTAAACATGGAAACAAATTTGTAAGATCATTTTTGACAGTGGTGTTATGAAGCAAATGAAATGGAGCAGTGCTGTTAGTAGTGACCAGAGAAGACCTGAGATGGTCTTCTTACCACTGTGGTGAGAACAGCAGGGTCTAGTGGAGAAGCTCAGGGTGATGGAGTGGACTTAAAGGAGAAACATGTAGGGAGGAGGCTGCAGGAAGGACAATTGACCGGGCTCTAAGACAAACTGCTTGCTTTACATTTTTTCTTAGGGCATGGCAGACCCAAGAGATGTTTCTGGAATGTGACCCTTCCTTAGTGTGTACACTTTATGGGAATTAATCACTTTCGTTTAGATTCTTAGAATACATCAACATTCAGAACATACAGCAAATATAATTGCTTATTCTTTGATGATTTAGAATATATTTCAAGATCTTAGGGTGCCTTAAGGTTGTTTTCATCAGTCTCAGGGTTAATACCAGGAAAGCATATGAAAAATGAAGCCAGTGTAAATTTTCTGTTAGATCATAATGTTTTGTGGTTGGGGGTTTATTATATCAATATAATTTACCTCATATAAGAAACACTACTCAACTGCTTCTTTGTTCTACAGAGCTCAGAAAAATTAGTTTTAAATACATAAATTTATTCTTCAGTTCTCTTTTTTATTCTTCAGATCTCTTAGTTACAATGTCCAAGATATTTTTTTGTGACCTAAATAGATATTTTTTTGTGACCTCTTTACCTTGCTGGGTGTTTCTCACATTTGTTACTAATAGTGTAGTTTATCCACCTTGTAGAAAATAAGCGATGGGATATGATAGCCCCAGACTAAAGCACATTCTTCCTGGTGACTTCTGGTCAGGATGGCAGCATAGGTAAAGAAGGCTCACACAACCATCTCAAAGTTACAACCAAACTATAGAACAACCATCACTCAGAACTGTCAGAAATCAAGTTGAGTGGAAGTCTGACAACTACGGAATTAAAAAACCACATCCATACAGACTGGTAGGAGGGGCAGAGACACACAGAATGGGCTGGTCCTATATCTATGTGTGGTGGGTAAAAATTCAGGAGTGAGCCCTGGCTGGTATATAGCTCAGTGGATTGAGCACAGGCTGCGAACCAAGGGGTCGCTGGTTTGATTCTCATTCAGGGCACATGCCTGGGTTGCGGGTGAGGTTCCCAATGGGGGCTATGTTAGAGGCAACCACATATTGATGTTTCTCTCCCTCTCTTTCTCCCTCCCTTCCCCTCTCTAAAATAAATAAATTAAAAGCTTTAAAAAAAATTCAGGAGTGATATCTTGGGAGCAAGGAGATATTACTTGCTCTACACCAGGCTCCTCCAGCCCAGGGTTCCCACACCAGGCTACCCCAGCCCAGAGTTCCATTGTTTGGAAGCTAAGTCCTCATAACTACTGGCTTCAAAAACCAGTGGGGATTGAGTCAGTGGAAGAAACTTCTGGAGTCCCAAGCAGTTCCTCTTAAAGAACCCACACACAGACTTACTCAGACTCACTCCCTCTGAGCTCTGGCATCATGGTAGCTGCTTAAAAGGCACCAGTGGCATGTAGAGAGGAACTGAAGTGTCTGGCATCAAGGTGAGAACTGGGGAACAGCTTCCTAACAGGCAGAAAGGTAGGAAGAGGCCATTGTCCCTTTTCCTAACCCTCCCCCCATATACCCACAGAGCCAGCAGGCAGTTGTCATATCTGAGACTGCATCAACCTGGCTAACATTGTTTGTCCTGTCCTGGAGATCCTGAGTTTCCATCCCACCCAACTTACAGACCCATCCAAACTGTTAACAGTAACTTTTCTATATGAATGGCTGGTCCAGGCTTATGCTTCACAATTCCTAAATCCTCTCAAACAAGCAACAGCCAGCCTCAGTGAACCCCCAGCCTCTGTACCACTTGCTAAGCAGTCTCAGAGCCAGCATTAGAGATGGCCAGCCTGGATTCTCAGCTTGGCTTTACCTGGGAACCTCCAAGCCCAGTACAAGTAGCATCCGTCTCATATTGCTTTATACCTCGTGCACGGTAGCCCTGGGCAGAATACAGGTGGAGGCTAACCTTGGCCTGTACCACCAGGAAACCCTAGAGCCTGTGCACCCAGTGGACAACTACAGAACATGTTGGAGCACCACCACGTGCTGCCCCTACACAGCTGATCCTCCATGGTGGGCAGAGGTTGGTGGTCAGTGGTCACAGCCAGTCCTTGCAGCTGACTGGCCTGTGTAAATCCCTCCCATTAACCTGCCAACAGCAATCAGTGCTCAACTATAAGAGGAGCATGTACTCAGCCCACAGAGAGAGTGCACCATGAGTACCCAGCTTGGGTAGTAGAGGAGGCTGTGCCACTGGACCCTACAGGACACCTACTACATTAAGCCACACTACCAAGACATGGAGTCAAAGCAGCTCCACCTAATACATGGAAACAAACACAAGGAGGCTGCCAAAATGAGGAGACAAAGAAACATGGCCTCAATTGAAAGGACAGATCAAAACTCCAGAAAAATAACTAAACAAAATGGAGATAGCAACCTACCAAATATAGAGTACAAAACACTGAGCTTATAAGGCTGCTCAGGGAACTTAGTGAGGACCTCAACAGCATAAAAAAGATCCATTCAGAAACGAAGGATACACTAATTGAAATAAAGAACAATTTACAGGGAAACAACAGTAAAATGGATAAAGCTGAGAGAATCAAATCAATGATTTGGGACATAAGCAAAAAAACAGTAAGAACAAGAAGAAAGAATCAAAAAAAAAAAAAAATGAGGATGATGTAAGTAACCTCTGGAACACCTTCAAGAGGTCTAGCATTCCCATCATAGGGGTGCCAGAAGGGGCAGAGAAAGAGCTAGAATTGGAAGTTTATTTGAAAAAAGTAATGAAAGAAAATTTCCCTAATTTGGTGTAGGAAATAAAGCATCCAAGTCCAGGCATCACAGAGTCCCAATCAAGATAGATGTGGAGAGTCCCACTCCAAGACACATCATTATTAAAATGCCAAAGGTTAAAGATAAAGAGAGAATCTTAAAAGCAGCAAGAGAAAAGCAGTTAATTTCCTACAAAAGATCCCATAAGACTCTGAAACTTTGCAGGCTGGAAGGGACTGGCAAGAAATATTCAAAGTCATGAAAAGCAGGGACCTACAGCCAATATTGTTCTACCCAGCAAGGCTATCATTTAGAATGGAAGGGCAGATAAAGAGCTTCCCAGACAAGAAAACACTAAAGGAGTTCATCATCACTAAACCATTACTATATGAAATGTTAAAGGGGCTTGTTTAAGAAAAAGAAGGTCAAAACTATGAACAATAAAATGTCAATAAATACATATCTATCAACAAATGAATCTAAAAACAAACTATGCAAACAAGAAGAACAGAGACAGAATCGTGGATATGGAGGGCATTTTGATGGTTGCCAGATGGAGGGGAGTTGGGGGAGTGGATGAAGAGGTGAGGGGATTAAGAAGTACAAATAGGTAGTTAACAGAATAGCTGTGGGGATGTAAAGCACAGTATAGGAAATAGAGTAGCCAAAGAACTTACACACATGAACCATGGACATGGACAAAGGGATGGATGGGGATTGTCTGAGGGAGTGGGGGTCCTGGATAGAGGGGGGCAAAAGGGGAAAAATCAGGACAACTGTAATAGCATAATCAATAAAATATAATTTAAAAAAAATTTTAAATAAAGCACATTCTAACTTTTCCATGATATATAAAAATCACAGGGATCAGAATGATGTCAGATATTGAAAGATTGGAATACTAAATCAGATCTTCCAAGTTAGGTCTTTCTGAAGTTCATTAATTTGTGTATTGTTACCTTCATGATTTTGCTATATTCTGTATTGCTGATACTATTAAATAGTTAATGTTTTTCTTTACATTAACTCAAGTTTTGCTTAAATTAATTTACTTAAGAAAAAATTTTTATTATTAAAATAAGTAGAAGGTAACTGTAAAAACATTCCTAACTATTAACATGAGAGTATTTTATCTGCATGTCATCTGAAAGCATTATACCCATTTGGCATATACTGTGATCACAGCAGACTCTGCCTGTCCCATATCCAGTGTGTGACCTTGGGCAAGTTACTCAACTTCTCCAAGCCTCTGTGTCCACTTGTATATACTGTAATGGGAATAATGAGATATTATTACCTGCCAAGTGTTTAGCACAGTGCCTGACACAATAATTACTCAATGAATGAAAACAACTATAAGAATGCATTGTCAAAGTTATTATTATTGTTATTACTCTTACTAGAAGAATAATAATGGAGATTTAGAACTTAGACAAGCACTTAAATTCTGCACCTTGAGATGGGGCTCAAGATAAATGAATGAACACTAAACCAAAGAGTTGGTAAATTTGATTTTAGCTCTAGCTTTCCACTGACCAGTTATATGACTTAGTTACTAAGTCATTTGCTTCTCTTGGGGGATTTGGTTTCTTCATCAGACATATTAGGAGGTTGGATTTGATTTGATTCTAAGGCATCTAGCTCATAGGCTGCCAGTTGGTTTGAGTGGTTCTTATTGTGGGGTATGAGTCATCTTAAATTTGGAGCATTTTTTATTTTGTTTGGTTTAGCTGTCTATCCAACTAATACACAGAGTAATCTAGACTATTGGTGTGGCCCTAGCTGCTTTCTTGTTTTCATCATGAGTGACTAATGGCCACCAGGGGCCATGTTAGTAAGCCTGAGCCAAATTTTAATTGTTTTTGAAGCTGTATGTAATTAATTTCTTAATTACGAGCTGTCAATGTTTAGTCCTAGTAAAATTGCATCATAAAACTTAGGCATTTTTGAAGGATTTAGTGACAAAAGCAAAAGATGAATAAACTTGTTTTTCATACACTTGACTAACATTTAAAGTATATTTAATATATGTTTGCCAGGCATGGAGACACCTGACTCATCATTGCTATCTATAAAAAATTATTTTTGATTCAAAAATTATTTTTGAATTATTTTGAATTGTAGGCTGCATGGCCTACAATTAAAATAACTTTTATATTCCTGACCTACTTGACTTGTTTTAACATTTCTAGATTTGAGATTATACAATTTTGTGAATTTCAGGCTCTTGATAAGGTAGGTCTAGATTTGGAAGTGATGAAGTTGAAATTAAGGAAGATAAAAAATTTTTAAGCCTGTTACAGCTGCTTTTTAAAATGGATGCATATATAAGTGTAAGTGTATATGTGTACATTGGTATAGTATGAACTGATCACTGATTTTTTTCACTTAAGAAATTACCCCATTCATATAGTTTTCTTTTTCTTTTCAGTGACTGCAGAGTACTCCATTGAATAGATTATTTTAAGTAACCAGTCTCTTTATGATGGACATTTAGGATTTTTCTAACACCTGCTATTACCTACAATAATGCTCTAATGATTATCTTATACACTTGAGAGTTTGTGCATTTATTAGTGTACCTGCAAGTTAAGTTGTTGGGTCAGAAGATATGGGCATTTGTAATTTTGATTGAAATAGACAAATTGCTCTTCATGGAAGTTAAGCCAATACAGGGTGGGCAAAAAGTAGGTTTACAGTTGTTTGTATAGAAAATGATACAACAATTAATAACTAATAATACAAGAATAGCCCTGGCTTCTGTAGCTCAGTGGATTGAGCATGGGCCTGTGAACCAAAGGGTTGTCGGTTCGATTCCCAGTCAGGGCACATACCTGGGTTGCGGGCCTGGTTCCTGGTGGGGGGCATGTGAGAGGCTACCATACACCAATGTTTCTCTCCCTCTCTCCTTCCCTCCCCCTCTCTCTAAAAATAAATAAAATGTAAAAAACCCAAATAAACTGTTTTGTGTACTCACAACTGTAAACCTACTTTTGCCAATCTCTGTATACACTCCCAAAAACAGTGCATGAAATGAGCCTGTTTCTGCTCAGCCACTTTTTTCCCTCCAAGTACCTCTGTCTTTCTGTACTACCAAGTAATTTGAGTACTACTGTACTACACTATGTTTTCTCTGGGAAAAGGCTGATTAGATGGGTGCTCATTATGTGCAAATTTCGCAGAGATTGAATCTTACACTGAAGACCACTTTCTTACTCTCTATATTTGCTGAATTAAATGGCTGCATTGTTAGGCATTTTGGAATGTACTTTATGTTGCTTCAGAGCACAATTATACCAGTGTAGAAAATCCTTCGGTTTGCAAATTATCTTGACTAACGTCTCCCATGGAGATTTATTCTCATAACATAAGGGAACACACTATGCGTATTATACAGAAGGTTTGGCTGTAAATAGCATTATTTGCACTTTATTTTTTTTAATTCAGAAGGACAAGGCATTATTTTTAGATACTGTTTTTGTGTTATCAAAGAAATGAATATTGGTTGATGAAGTTGGACTGAGATTATCCCCTTAGTCCTTAAATAATGAGTATTTGGTTATGTACATGTTGGGGCACACACACAGCCTGTAGGTCTGACAGTTAAAGAAAGCTTCTGTGGTTTCTTTAAGAAAATAGAGTAGTTTGTGTTACAGAAAGCTGCAGTGCCCTCTCTTTCACCCACTTTTAGGAATTCTTATACAGATTTAAGAAAATTGTAAAAGATATTCAAAACTACTATTTCTTTTTTCTCTTTGGGCTGCAAATTGGCTGATATGAAAGTCAATTACTGAAATGAACTTAGGTTTTATTTATTTATTTTTTACACTATACGAGCTCTTCTAAAATTGACCATTTTTCTACCTTGAGGTTTTTCTTTTTGCTTATATAAAAGAGCAGCAGATGTTCTAGAACTTCTTTTTATGAAGTTTTCCTTCTAAATTTGACGTTCAGATATCTTAACGTATCACTCTATTAATTCACTTACAAGGAAAAATGTTTTTATTATTGACCTGTTTGAAAAGCAGCTATAGTGTGGGATGTAGTATGGGGCTAAGTCCCATAGAATACCCTATAAGTAAAGAAAATTTCTTGGAGTTATTCAGATAAAAACACAAACTAAAAAGTTGTTACTAGGCAATTAAAACCTTTTGTTTTCCTTTCTAGCACATGTATTAATGTCTAGAAACTGTTTGCTTATAGGTAGAGACTGTTGAATTTAACATTGTTCTGCCCCCCTGAGGAAAGCAGTTTGTTGTGTTGTTCAGACAGTGGAAGGAAAAATGAGGCTCTGTCACGGTGTCTGTGGCTCACCGCTGCTCCACAGATGGCTAAAGCTCATGACTGCTCAAAGTAAGGGAACAAAGTAATTTTCACTGAGCCACAGCACCCCCTAGCATCCTAAAAATGTATGTTTTTTTAAATGTAAAGGAACACTTTGTTTGTGCTCATAGAAACAAGTGTTAAATCGAGTATGACCTAATTTCTCATATTTTCTTATGACTAACTAAGAAAAGACCTTTGAAAGATTCCATAGAAATTTTGGGACATGTGAAGAGGTATCACTCTTTTTTTGCAAATAATTGTTACATTACTTTTCTGTGTATGTCTGGACGCAGATCATAAGCTATGGCTGGACCTCTTGTGTCCTATGTAGAAATGATAAATAGTGACAGTGTTTTTCCAGCCAGTCCCCTAACCGTGCTTCTTTGTGTGTTGCAGGTGCTTCTCCCAGCCGCTGGCCTGTTACAGTTACAGGATGTGAAGAAGACTTGCTGTGAATTTTTGGAATCTCAGCTTCACCCTGTCAACTGCTTAGGAATCCGGGCTTTTGCTGATATGCATGCATGCACAGACCTCCTGAACAAGGCCAACACGTATGCAGGCAAGTCGAATAGACCTCTGCTGAGTTAGAGACCAGGAGGAGTTTAGAAATCTTGAGTTATGAAATGACTCTGTAGTGATTTCTGGGAAGTTGTATTCTGTTTCTGGAGCTGGACTTTATGCGTGCACATTAAAAACATTATAATGGTAGCACTGCATAATTGGAGCATGCTCATAAAATTCTGAACTTAAAAAAAAACCCCACTGTGAATTGGTTTTGGGCCTGAGTAATAGAATAGTTAGTTTTATGCAAGTATTGGATCCTTGTGTATTTTTCTTTCAGATTTTCAAATAGTCATATAAGAAAGTGTTTGCATATGAAATGAAATCATTTTATCTCTGTGGCTTTTTATACCCTCCTATTAAATCCATTAAAACAATTGTGTTGCTTAAAAATCTTCAGAGCAATGAAATCTGCATGCATTTGGGTGGAGTAGAAAAGTAGATTCTGTATAGGCAGCCCTCTCTTAGTGGTTTCCAGGACCTGGTATCTGTGGCAGAGGGAGGGCTTGTTGCTGTTGTCAATGAAGCCATAACTTGGCTGCTGTGTGGGACCCGGAGATTCCCTGGTCTCTTCAGCTGCGGAGGAGAGATTCTCATTATGGCTTTGGATGTAGCTAAAGTACATGGAAGTAACCAATAGCTTATTTTGCCTTGAGTTTATAAACATTTTAAAATACACACACATACACACATGCTGATTATTAGGAATTTTCTATTGTTTTTACCATCTTTCTGGAAGGTAAATCTTGTGGAAGTTACAGTCCACTATCAGTCCTGTCTGTGAGATCCAGTAGGGAGAGTGACTGTAGGACCTTCCATGACCCCTGCCCCTTAGTGAGCTCTGGAACCCCTACTTCTTCCAGCCTTCAGATGGGAGCCCCTTGTCCAAACTCTGCTCCCTCGTGTTTACTCTGATGAGTGAGAGACATTCTGACACATAGATCTGGGTAAGGGGTATATGTGTGTGTAAGTGCGAGTGCGTGTGCGCATGTGTGCGCATGCAGGGCACTGGAAAGGCGAAGTATTCCCAGAATTCCTGTTGCATTTATCAGAGAAGTAATGGTATAAGGTGGTTAGTTGGAAACAAGAACAACAACAAAATATGCTTCAGTAGAACGCAGTAGGTCTAGTAAATTTGAGCTTTATAGATTTCTATAAGGTGGCCTGATGAGCCTAACTACCCTTTATAAAATTGTTTCAGTAGAAAATGTGATACAAGCTCCAGAAAGCTTATTTATGGAGGAACTTTCAGAATACACCCCTTTTGTAAGTTGAGGAATGTCTATAATGTGTAATGGTAGTCACATAATCCTTTTGAATGGGATGAAGCATTTTAAGAAAAATCAAAGAAATTTGAATCCATTGATGTGTTCCCATACAACCAATTCTCTTCTTTAGCAAATGGAAAATAATCATTCTAAATTCATAAGGTCCATTAACTGCTACATATAATGTGCCTGTTTTAAGTGATTTATATTAGGAAAACCAAGGAAGCGTACATATTTTTTGATAATTTTTTTTCCTGCATAAAGGAATCACTAACATTATCTTTCTTGGGCTGCTAGTTGTCTCCAAAGTGCTTGGTAAATGTTACTGACTCTTAAGAGATAGGGAGAGGGGCTGGGGAGAGCATGAACAAAGCAGGATTAATGCAAAAGATGTCCATACATGTATTTTACATGATGTACTCATACATCATGTAAAAGCTAGAGTAAAACTCATAGTTTTACTCTATTAGAAGCAACTCATTTACTGTGCTTTCAGTACATAGATTTTGTTATTTCCTTTATTTAAAACCTTAAATTTATTATAGTATACTACAAAGTATGAACAATTTTCCACCAAAATTAGAGCACCTCCATATTTTAGTTTGTAGAGTTCTTCTTCATAATTATGCCAAGATTTTTTTTGTGGAAAATTAGTGTCACTTTCAGCAAAATTATAAAGAAAAATCGGCTTTTTATCTTTTCAAAAAGATTTTATTTATTTATTTTTAGGGAGAGGAGAAGCGAGGGAGAAAGAGTGGGAGAGAAACATCCATGTATGAGAGAAACATCAATAGGTTGCCTCACCTGGACCTGTAACCAGGCACGTGCCTGACTGGGAATGGAGCCACTACCTTTTGACTTGCAGGAATGATGCCCAGCCCACCGAACCACACCTGTCAGGGCCCATTCTCTTCTTGCTCCTAACCCCGTAATCTGTTTATATATCCTAGGCCTGTCCAGGCATCCCACACTGCTCTGCTTTTAGCTTTTCCTCTAGGCTTGCATACTGATCAATTTTTTTTTATATGTCCAGCTTTTACATGTGTGTCTTCTCTTCCTTTGTTTTAAGTGAAACTTGGTGCTCTTCTTTAAGGGACCATTCCCCTGACTCACTGGGGATTTGGGTAAAACGGCACCTATCACCTCTAGACTTTGCCTTCAGGCATGCATCTGTCTTTGCCACTTAGATTGCCCTTTCCCACTAGGCTTGGTTTCCTCTGCCCCCAGCAACTTCCAAATCTGTTCTGTTAGCTCCTTTGAGACCCCCTTTCATAGTTCCTTGTGACCACCATCTTTCCTCCATAAATCCACTTGCCACCTTAGACCACAATCCCAGAGTATGAAGTACCTGGTTGGTATTTGGAACTCCAGGGTTTCATCTTTTGTGCTGAACATATTCCTACCTTCTCCTGTGCTTTTTCTTCATAAATCTGTGCTCTCTGATCCCAGTTTCCCCAGCTATTTCTTGGCTGCTCAGTTGAGACCCAGTGGTCAGTCATTTAAGAACTACCTTCTTTATGTGCCTGGCATTGCCCAAACTGCTGTGGGTGACAGGCTCAGTACAATTTAACCTCTGCTTGCAAGGAGTTTACAGGTCAGTAATAGTCAACTCACACCCAAATTTAGTATATTCAGATTATGCCTCATTCTCTGTAAAAGTAGTTCCCATAGCAGTTTTTTTTTTTTTTTTTCAATCATTTACTACAATCATTTGCCCACTTTTCTATAATTTAGGCTAGGAATCACTGCTTGGGGTAAACATCTGTCAAAACAAGTTTATGACTTTGAAAGCTGCCCTCTTGAAAGAAACTTGTGTTGAGATAGTGGTTTTAATAATGGTATTACTAGTTTTGACTATGTGATATGCATACCGAAGAAGAGATGATGATTATTCAGGGATCTGTTACAATGTTAATTGATTGGTACAGAAGAGTTTTTTCCTTTGTAGAACTATGAAAGCATTTGCTATATAGCACTTCTTTTTTAAAAAATCAAATTTACTTAATCTTTTTTTAAAATATTTTATTTATTGATTTTTAGAGAGAGAGGGGAAGGGAGGAAGAGAGGGAAACATCAGTGTGTGGTTGCCTCTTGAGCACCCCCTACTGGGAACCTGGTGTGCAGGTTTGCATGCCAGCACTCAATCCACTGAGCCACACCAGCCAGCACCTCTTGATTGAATTCCTGCTGACTTAAATGACACTTCTTAAAAGAATCATTTTTATATTCTTGCATTCATTATGGTCCTAATTTATGCCCTAGCAAACTATGTGCAATCTCTCTGTTGTTCTTTGTTGACAGTTTTTTCATTTGGATTGAGTGAGCTGTTTTGAGGTTTCACCAAAACTGTCTGTGTTAATACAGACACCGCTGTATCTGTATCCAGCTGTATCCAGCAGGAACTGCTAGAGCTATATATGTGAATTCCCCCCCCCCTTGAAACTAATAGTATTCAGAATCAAAGAATTATAAAGTGTTAGAACTTGTAGGGAACCATAGTATTTATTTCTCATCTTGGCTTTGGGACAAATATTAGGCTTCTATTGACCAAACCAATTCAAAGATTTTAGGGATTTAGTTGATAATACAATATATCCAACAAAAATCAATAATGTAATTAATTGTGTCCCAAAAGATGTAAAGCGATGATTACATTTTGTTCTGCCCAGATCAGACCATATTTATGAAATTGAGTTCATTTTTAGGTTACATGTTTTGAGATTGATGAACTGAATCCCAGAGAAAGCCTCAGAATCTCTGGCAGGGCTGTTGGAGGGTATCTCTCTCCCCAAAGGCAGTTAGTGAAGACTGGAGGAGGTGGCCACTTCAAATGGGAAGGCAGCATTGCAAAACTCCAAGGAAGATGAAAATGAAGGGCCTATAACACCACAGAAGGATCACCACAGTCTTCCAGTAACTGAACCCAAAGATAATGGAGATCTACGATTTACCCAATAATGAATTTAAATAGCTATTTTATGGAAACTCAGTGAGCTTACAAGATAACACAGAGAGACAATTTAACAAAGTTATGAAAATAATACATGAACCAAAGGAGAGGTTTAACAAAGAGAAATAAAAAACCCACAGAAATTCTGGAGCTGAAGAATTCAATGAATGAAATAAAGAATGCATTAGCATTATTTTCAGACTGGATCAAGCAGAAGAATCATATTGAAGACAAGAATTTTTTCAAAAATATCTTTTTTTTTTAAGATTTTATGTATTTTTAGAGAGAGGGGAAGGAAAAAGAGAGGGAGAGAAACATCAATGTGTGGTTATATCTTGCATGCCCTCTACTGGGGACCTGGCCTGCAACCAAGGCATGTGCCCTGACTGGGAATCAAACTGATGACTCTTTGGTTCCCAGGCCCACACTCAGTCCACTGAGCCACACCAGCCAGGGCTGAAGACAGGAATTTTGAAACTATCCAGTCAGGAGAATGAAGAAAAAAGATTGAAAAACAGTAAGAAAGCCTTCAAGACCTATGGGATACCATCAAAAGGACCACTTTGTGAAACATTGGAATTCCAGAAATATAAAGGGGCACAAAGTTTGTTGAAAGAAACCAAGTCTGGGAAGAGGTTTGGATATTAAAGTTCATGGAGCTTACAGATCACCAAAATCAACTTAAGAGTCCTTTGTTCTTTTGCATGTAGATATCCAGTTTTCCCAGCATTATTTGTTGAAGAGACTATCCATTTCTCATTGAGTGGTCTTTGGACCAATGTTGAGATCATTTGTCTTAAGGAAATTCAGTTCTTTTTTTATTATTGGGTTAGATTAAGAAAAACCTCTTCTTTTCCTTGACCAGTGTGGCCCAGTTGGTTGGGCATCGTCCTGCAAAGTGCAAGGTCTCTGGTTTGATTCCCAGTCAGGGCACATGTCTAGGTTGTGGTCCCAAGTTGGGGCACATACAAAAGGCAACTGATCATTTCTCACATTGTTGTTTCTCTTTTCTACCTTTCCTTCCCTCTCTCTAAAAATAAATAAATAATATCTTTTATAAAAAAAAAAAACATAAGAAAAGCCTCTTCTTTTTCAAGCCATTTGAAACTATGATAATGGAATGTTGGTGTTAATAGAGTTTCTTTTTAACTTCCAAACAGAGCAACATTTTGCAGATGTCGTAGTTAGTGAAGAATTTCTCAATCTCGGCATTGAACAAGTATGCAGCTTAATCTCAAGTGACAAACTTACCATATCTTCAGAAGAGAAGGTAAGTATATATTTCTTTTCCCAGTGTACAGTGATATAGTACTTTTCTTTATTTCATTTTCTTTTGTAACTTTGTGATCCTGTATGTGTAGTGCCAGCCAGTGATCTTTGATCTGGAAGTTAAGAAACTCAACAAGTTGATTTGACTGTCTGTGTAAATTACTGTGTTTCTTGAGGAGGTTTCCTAAAGTGTTACACGTTAGAATTTTGTACTTGACCTCTGCAGCAAGAGCTCGCACACATGAAACTATCTGAAACAAGTGTCGTTTTGCAAGCAGGTTTCTTCCCACAGCTAGATGCCTATAAGAATTCTGATCTAAATCCAATATTTCTCAAACCAAAGTAATTTCACCATCACGTAAGATGGAAGAAGTTACCCTGGATGGCAAAGTTTAGCCGCTTCCAGACTGAACATCCTTGATCATGCTCTTGCTTTAGACTAGTCCCCTGTTATTCACACCCTAGACTGACCAGGGCTCTGCCCTCCCTCTCAGAACACTGTGTAGCTGTTTCATCACTTGTAGCCTCTGTCTCTCCATGTTTCAGGTTGCCTTTGTCAGCCACCTACACCTTTCATGTAGGTGGAGGGAGCAGCTTCTCTTAGTGGGTTTTTCTCCATTGGGTAGCTTTTGTAGCCCATGTGAATCAGGGCACAAAAGTTTATGAACACACTGTGTTTGAAGGAAGTAAAACTGGAGCTTTTCTTTTGTGTACCTTGCATGTAAAGTTGTATAAAATTTAGTTCTATTCCTCAGGGATATTCATTCTACCTGAGGATAGAAAGACACATTTACTCTAATGTTTACCATGTGAAAAAATATCTGAAAATTACTTGTGCGGTGTATAATCTTAGCTCTCTAGAAATACAGAGGAGAAGGCTCTGTATTTAATAGTTTAATAGTCATGTATTGAGTGTCTACCATGTGCCACACATCGCCAGATGTCTTAGGTACGAGAAGATTAGCAAAACAGAATTCTCTGCTCATAGAGTAGAGGGACAGCCAGTGGGTTAAATGATTACAGAATGCTGGGTACTGTAGGAGATTTAATCATTCCTGTGATATCGATAGGAATGGGAATTCAGGTTGGCCCAGATATATGATCCAAGTTTTTAAAAATGAGTATGAGTTTGCCATAGAAATAAAGATGGGTAGGAGTGGGAAGGGCATGCCAGTAGTGAGAACAGAACATGCAGGTATAGAGGTGTGAAAGGAACAATTGCATGCGGTTAGTTCAGTAAGATTAGAGTTTAGAATATGTTTGGGAGAGTGGTAGGAGATAAGATGGGAAGATGATATAATAAAATGTCCTCTCAGCCATTTTAAAGAAAATTGACTTCATACTAATGATGAAGAACCTCTAAGAGGTTTTAAGCAATAGGAGAATACCATCAGCATACCTGCCTTATAGAAATGTCATGAAGGCTCTTCTGATTTTCTTTCTTTAAAAAAAAAAAAAAGATTTTATTTATTTATTTTTAGATAAAGGAGGAGGGAAGGGAAAAGAGAGGGAGGGAAATATCAATGTGCTAGAGATACATAGATCTGTTGCCACTCACACGCCCCAAACTGGGGACCTGGCCTATAACCCAGGCTTGTGCCCTGACTGGGAATTGAACCGGCAACCTTTTGGTTTGCAGTCCAGTACTCGATTCACTGAGCTATAACAGCCAGGGCTCTTCTGATTTTCTATTGCTGCATAACAAGCCATCCCAAAATGTAGTGACATAAAACATCCATCTTATGCTCACAGTTCTGTGGGCAGAATTCATGCAGGGCATGTAGAGATAGCTTGCCTCTGCTGTATTGTGTAGGGGGTGTCAGCTGGGGTAGCTTGAAGGCTGGAGATATCTGGCAAGGTTCTACTGGGGCTGTAGCCCTTCTGCATGTTGCGTCTTGTGTCTGGAATATCCATGATGGCTCTGTCACTTACTTGTCTGCCTCTGGGTCTAGGGGTTGGTTGGTATCTCTCTCTCCCTGTCACTCTCTTTTCTTTTCCCCCTCCTCTCTTCTTTCTCTCTGTGGCTAACTTGGGTATCTCTTAGCTTGGTCATCTCAAGTAATCAGACTTTTTATATGATCTCTGGCTTCCCTCAAGTGAACATTTCAAGAGACCAACGTGAACACCAAAAGGCTATGACTCAGTGTCAGAAGCCACACAATGCCACTTCCACCACATTCTATTGGTTACACAAGGATAGCTTAGATTCCCTGTGGGAGGTTACCTCATAAGGTGTGGATATCAGATGTCCTTTATTAGGGGACCATCTTTGGAGAGTAGCTATCACAGTGGCAATGTGAAAATGGACTAAAAGTGGAGTGGGGGTAAAGGTAGGAGGATGTCGAAGTCATACCCATGAGCAATAGGATCTGATGGAGAATGGTAGAAATGGGTGGAGAAAAGAAGGAAGAGCTGAGAAATAGTAGATAGAATAGTAGGCTCCTCTTCATCTCTAGCACCTGGCATATAGAAGCACTTGGTAAATATTTGTTGACAATGAATTAAAGAGGCATGTTAATTATAATGTAGATTATTTTTAGTTTCTGGTTCTATTCCTGAATCAAAATAACCTATTCTTGGCTTCCAGTGATCTGTTTACATGGCAAACATTTTCTACAACCTTTTAAAGATTATTGGGTTATATATTCATCAGTCAGGAGGAAAATTATGTAGTCAAATCCTGTCTTCATGTTTACTAGCTTTTTCATAGGTATATATTGTAAGTTGTATGCCCTTAATTATTTTTAATTCAAAATATTACATTTTAATGAGAAATACTGGTGTGAGAGAGAAACATGGATCAGGTGCCTCTTGTACACACCCCAACCAGGGACCAAACCCTCAACCTAGGCATGTGCCCTGACCAAGAATCAAACCTGCAATCTTTCGGTTAATGGGATGCACTCCAACCAACTGAGCCATGCCAGCTAAAGCACAAAAGAGAGTTTTTATCTATTTTGCAAACACTTGATTTTTTTTGCCTCTTATTTATTTATTTATTTTTTTAAATGATATTTTATTGATTATGCTATTGCAGTTGTCCCATTTCTCCCCCATCATTCCCCTTCACTCTGCACACCCCTCCCACCCATATTCTCCCCTTTAGTTCATGTCCATGTGTCATAAGTTCTTTAGCTTCTACTTTTCCCACACTATTCTTGCCCTCCCCCTGTCTATTTTCTACCCACTGTCTACGCTACTTGTTCTCTATACCTTTTCCCCTTCTCTCCTCCTCCCACGCCGCTGTTACTAACCCTCCATGTGCTCTCCATTTCTTTGTTTCTGCTCCTGTTCTAGCTGTTTGCTTAGTTTGCTTTTGTTTTAGGTGTGGTTGTTAACATCTGTGAGTTTGCTGTCTTTTTACTGTCTTATTTTTTATCTTCTTTTTCTTAGATAAGTCCCTTTAACATTTCGTATCATAAGGGCTTGGTGATGATGAACTCCTTTAACTGGGCCTTATCTGAGAAGCGCTTTATCTTCCCTTCCATTCTAAATGACAGCTTCACTGGATAGAGCACTCTTGGATGTAGGTCCTTGCCTTTCATGACTTGGAATACCTCTTTCCAGCCCCTTCTTGCCTGTAAGGTCTCGTTTGAGAAATCAGCTGACAGTCTGATGGGAACTCCTTTGTAGGTGACTGTGCCCTTATCCCTTGCTGCTTCTAGAATTCTCTCCTTCACTTTACTCTTGGCTAATGTAATGATGATGTGCCTTGGTGTGTTCCTCCTTGGGTCCACCTTCTTTGGGACTGTCTGAGCTTCCTGGACTTCCTGGAAGTCTATTTCCTTTGCCAGATTGGGCAAGTTCTCCTTTATTATTTGTTCAAATAACTTTTCCACTTGTTGCTCTTCCTCTTCCCCTTCTGGTACCCCTATAATTCAGATGTTGGGGTGTTTAAAGATGTCCTGGAGGTTCCTAAGCCTCTCCTCATTTTTTTGAATTCTTGTTTCTTCCTTCTTTTCTGTTTGGTTGTTTCTTTCTTCCTTCTGGTACATTCCATTGATTTGAGTCCCAGCTTTCTTCCCATCACTATTGGTTCCCTGTGCATTTTCCTTCATTTCACTTATTGTAGCCTTCATTTGTTCATCTAATTTGTGACCAAAATTAACCAATTATGTGAGCTTCCTAATCACCAGTGCTTTGAGCTGTGCATCTGATAGGTTGGCTACCTCTTGGTCACTTAGATGAATTAGCTCTGGGGCTTTGATCTGTTCTCCTGTTTGAGCCTTTTTTTTGGGGGGGGGGGGAGTCTGGTTGCAGCTGTTACGTAGTGAGGGGCGGAGCCTTAGGTGTTCACCTGGATGGGACAACCCAGTCACAGAGTTGTGATGCTGTATGTGGGGGCGGGGTCCGAGAAGGAACAAGGGTGCTTGCTCTGTGCTCTCTCTCGGATTCCAGTCCCCTCCGCCACTTCCCCCAAGCAAACTGGGCCCTTCGGGGGCTGATTTCCGTGTGGGTGGGCCTTTGCACATTCTAGGACCCTGTGGGTCTCTCCAACAAACTGTCCTGTGAGGCTGGGATTCTTTCTCAGCACTTTGATCCCCACAAGTGTTTTCAATCGGTGCCTCTAGACTCCACCTCCTGGCGCTGGGGTCCTGTGCTGCTCAGTCTGTCCTGCTGCCTGTTGTTGCCTGGTTTATCTGTGCGCGAATGTGTGACCGGGGTCAGCCGCCTTGTGCACCTTGCTTGGTCTGCTCCTTGCCTCCCCCTGCTCAGTAACTGCTGCCTGTGCTCCTGGGGTGTGCCAACCGCCGCCTGCACGTCCGGGACCACCAGCCACCGGCTTTTGCTGCCGGGACCCCTCTCCGCTGGCTGCTGACTCTGCCCCTCTTACCGATCTGGGTGAATTGTTGTTGGACTTCGGTACAATTCAGTTTTCTATCTGTTCTGGTTGGGGGTTTTTGGGTTCTATATTTTTGTTGTCCTTAATCTTGGTTGTGAGAGGAGGCACAGTGTGTCCACCTACGCCTCCATCTTGGCCGGAAGTCCAAACCCTTGATTTAGAAGTGTATGGTCCAACATTTGTTTGTAAGCCTGGAGAAAAAGCCAAAGATGAGTTGGTTACACAGTAAGGATATGTGATTTTTATTCTAGAATATCACTTTGATTTATTATTTTGGGTGCTTTATTCCAAAGGGACTTATGATTTAAATCTAGGCAAATAGAACCAAATTCAATTTGGAAAGGTTATTAGTAGTGAATCAGATCGTATATCTTCAGATTATATCACAGCTACCACTCAGTTTCAAGATTTGTTAATGTACTTGGCGAAATGCTTAATAAACAAATGAAAAGTACTCACTAAATATATAAAAGTACCATTAAAGTACTTATTAAAATAAAAGAGAACTACCATATGTTCCAGCAATTCCATTTTTGGGTATGTGTCCCAGGGAAATGAAAACAGGATCTGGAAGAGGTATTTGTACACCCATCCATGTTCATTGCAGCATAATCCACAATAGCCAAGACAGTGGAAACAACTTAGAGTCTATCAAGAGATAACTAGATAAAGAAGGTGTGGTGTATATAAAGAATGGGATATTGTTTAACCTCGAGATAAAAGGAAATACCACCTTTTGTGATGGCACAGACCTTGAGCTCATTGTGCTAAGTGAAAATAAGTCACACAAAGACAAATACTGTATGGTATCACTTGTATGTGGAATCAAACTCAAACAGTGGGGTGAAGGTTACAAGGGATTGGGGTGGTAAGGTAAGTGGGGAGATGTTGGTCAAGGTGTGCCAATTTCCAGTTACGAGAGATGAATACAATGTACAGCATGGCGGCTATAGTTAAAAATATGGTATTGTATACTTGAAAGTTGCTGAAAGTAGATCTTAAATGTTCTCACCACATAAAAGAAATGGTAATTATGTGACATGATGTAGGTGTATAGTGGTAATCATTTTGCAATATATAAATATATCATACCATTATCTTAAGATTGTATACTTTAAACTTACACAATACTATATCAGTTATACCTCAAGAAATCTAGAAAAAATAAAGCATTTACTAAATACCAAATGAAAAAAGGAAATTGAATGGCCTTTTAAGTATATCAAAAGTCAGAAATTTGAAAAAAAAATAAGCCATGGATTTAAACTTTGATATCTTAGCAAAAGTTGTGTTATGAAATATAGTCTCATTATATTTTATTCAATTACTTTGGTACATAACTCATTACTTACTTTCCTTTTCCCATGTTTTCTGCAAGGTATTTGAAGCAGTAATAGCTTGGGTAAACCATGACAAGGATGTAAGGCAAGAATTTATGGCTCGGCTGATGGAACATGTACGGTTGCCTTTGCTCCCTCGGGAATATTTAGTTCAGGTAAAAGCATATGCGAAACGTGAATACATGTAGCATTGTGTCACTGGGCTGACCACATGTAGATCTTTGTTACACAGTGGTAAGCATTACAGGATACAGATCCATGGGGTGCAGGACCTTGACACCCGCTCTCTCTTAGGCCATCCCATTCTTGGAAATTTGTTTCCCCCCATTTCTGATTGGTTAAGCTAGAACTAGTGCTTATCAAGGTGGCATCTGTGGTCACCTGTGGCTCTGCCTTACTCCTCTGCATCATTTGTTTTCCTTTTGATAGCCTCTTTTGATTGGCTTGCAGATGTGGAATTTCAACATCCTATTCAACTTCTGTTTAATTCTACTTCGTAATTTCACAGTGGCACTCATTTTCATTGCTATCTTTATTTCTAAACTGAGGAAAACCAGCTTGTTTAAAATAAATAAGTGTAAATGGATCTTTAGTAGTCTCTAAACAAATTTTAAATTTACTTTTTTATTATTAGCATCCTACTAGGAACATTTCAACATTTTTATAATTAAAACCATTTGAAGAAACATTTCTTTATTAAGAGATTACATCTGAGCATTTTAGGATTTCTCAAAGTCCCACTATTTTTTTTATGATCTGTGTAATCATTGGCACTCTGCTGTTAAGAAAATAAACAAAAAATTCCTACTCTGCCTTTGAGGTCAAGGATAGCAAGAACAAGACTTACTTGTGGTGTAAGCACATTGTTATAAAGTCTTTTGAATCTTTTTTCTGTATATTTTATTTGCCATCTTGAGTTTGAAAAAGATTGCCGTTAATTTACTACTATTACCTCCCCCACCTGAAGGACTCATCTAAATTTTTTTTCTTGTTTTTCATACTGTTTGGCTTGATATTTAAAGGTAAGAAATAGGTGGATATAGTATTATCCAAAGATTATTCTGTAGCTGATATTGAAGTATGTAATTTTCATTGCAGTTCTTTATTACTTATACATGTTTTTTTTTTTTTTCTGCAGACCAGATAGATACTTTAGCATTTTTTTTGCTTCATTTATTTTTCTCTTAGTGATATTCTAGTTGTAACTTTTAGACTGAATTATAGAAGATAGATACTGCTTTTTTTCCCCTCTCTTTACTTTTTTTTTTTGTCAGTATTATCATGAGGTAGCTATGCCCTCATGGGGTTGTGTAATTTCTTTTCACAGAGGGTGGAAGAGGAAGCATTGGTCAAGAATAGCAGTGCTTGCAAAGATTACCTCATTGAAGCCATGAAGTACCATTTGCTGCCCACAGAGCAGCGTATATTAATGAAGAGTGTCCGGACCCGACTGAGGACACCCATGAATCTTCCCAAAGTAGGATCTATAGTTCATACTTGTTATTACCTCATCTGAAAGGCTCGTAGTGAGGCTGCTAATATTTTTACTCATCTGAATTTCCATACTTTATTGTTTTTAATTCCCTGCAACAGTGTACCTAGGAATTCCTTTCTGTGTATATAATTCAACTTCTCTATGATTTTTGTCTCTGGAGGGTGGGGATTGTTTGGTTCATTTAATTTTTATAAGCTGCATGATATCACTCTTCTGGAATAGAAAGCAGCTGGTTTTTGTCCCTCCTGAGTTTTATTAATTCTAGTTATAGTAGAAGGGAAAATCAGGCTAGATAGAAAGATTTCTCTATAAGCCATGTGGTTTGGATAATAACAGAAAACCAAGTAATTCCACAGAATTACACATTAGAGCTAAGAATGATAAAATAGCTTGTTTAGTTTATTTTTGTTTTGTTCCCTATTATATGCTATTTGATGACTCACCCACACACCCTTTATAGCCATTTCAGGGTAGGTTTTCCCATATGACTTTCCAGGTCTCCAGTGTTCATATTTTCCTGTGTGAAAGTTTCCATATTCCACCTTTGTGTTTTTAGTTGAAACCATGTGTGTTTCACTGTTCTAATTTTCCTTATGGAATAAGTCCTCATTTCTGTCTGTCTACAGTTCCTTCTCTCTTTGCATCTTTATGGTACTGGAAGACCAACACTCTGAGCACCATTTGTGTTGGTCTCATCAGAATGATTCATAATATAATGCTTTTATTTATGTATTTATTTTTAGCTCTTGTGTGTGGGGCAGTAATGGATTAAGAAACAGGAAGTACTCCACTATTCATTGTTTTCTTATCTGATCTTTGGTTATTAATGTATCCTTTCCATTAAATTATATCTTTTAAATTCTTTCACTTTAATACTTTTATTTAGTGTTTTTTCAAGTTTTATATTTAGAATCTACATTTTTAATTGCTTCAAATCTATACTGGTATGGTATTGTCTTTTTCTGTTTTGCCTAGGGTTAACAATTCTCAATTTAGAACTAACAGCATATTTGCCAGTGTGCTATTTATTCCTTTTTCTAGATCATTAGTAAATATTTTAATTTAGAATGATCTCAACACTCTCCCTGGTGACACACATTAAAAATATACACTAACTGACATAGCCCATTTATAGAAAATTTTAGTCCATGTGCTTGTGTTTATTATCTAAGCCAAAAAAAAGTGATTTGGCATATAATGTCTGATGAGGTTCAGGGTGAAATAGATTCTAATTTGGCATGATTTTTTAAAATATCTCTCTGTGCATTACTCAACATTTTGTTGGATCCTAGAAGTTTGAATGCTTTTCTCAAAATATTCTGAATTCTTACAGTTATTATCACTTTAAAAGTACTTACAAGGCATTCACTTCCTACCGTTTCAAAAAATTGGTATTTGCCTTTTTTAAATTTTCTGATCTCTCCTCAGTTCTCCAAGAGTTTTCAAAAATAATTGTCAGTGGCTCAGTAAGTACATGAGCTAGTTCCCTTAACATCTTAGTATGCATGCCATCTGGGTCTGCTGATTTTATAAGTGTTTACATTTCCAAGTACCCTTTACCTGCTTTTATAAGTAGCCATCTTTATAAGTCTTCATTATTTCATATTTGTCCATATTATTTGGTGTCAGTTTTTGCTCTCATAAAAATAGATTTATAGAAATTGTTTACAGCCTTAACTCATTTAAATGACCACTTCTTTTATGCTAGTCTTTTGAGCAGCTTTTTAAATAGTTTGTTTTGTCTTCAATACTTTTTAAACAATTCTTCTTTGTAAAAGATCTCCTTTTAACTTTTGTATTTCTTCCCCTGAATTCTTTGGCTTATCTATCATCAGCTATGCTGCAGAGACTTTTGGGATGAAAACTAATTCCCCAAGATTTTTTTCTCTCCTTTGTCAACTTTCGATCATCTGTTAAGTGGACCTTGTTTCTGAGCTTCTGTGGTTGTAGCATTGGAGTAGTGCTTCCAACTGTACTGTACTTTTGGATTTCTCAGTTTTTCATTCGGTGTTTTATGGTGGTCCATGAATCTCCATGCTCATCCATGGAGGTTCTCTTTCTTTTCTGCTCTGTCAGGGTGGCTAGGCATAAGGAGCAGCAGAAGTGGCAGAGAGCACTGGGATACACCGTTGCTTTGACTTTGCATTTGCACGATCCTTCTCAGAATTTATTCATCTACATGTATTTTTGAAAAAGTGCTTTTGTTAGATGCTCTTTCGACAGCAATGTTGGTCATTTCAGAGTGGTTATATTCAAGATGAATTCTAAGTACGTAGGTAGGAATGAAACAAAGATTGATTTCTTAAGCTTACATATTTCATCATAATGATGCATCTTTTCATTAATAAGTAATAAGTCAAGCCAGACAAAATGTGACATTAATGCTGAGGAAAGTATTGCATCATTTTGATAACATTTCTCCCACAGCAGTGACCTAGTACTTTTATAACAGACTCTGATTCTGTGGACTCGTACTAATTCGCATGAGTGCAAATTATACCTAAAAGCATACTTTTTGTACCTAAAACATTAGTTTTGCATCCTCAACAAACAGTTTTGGGGTTGTGTAAGATATCTTGGATTTGGACATTGTAACAAAAAACTGTGTATGTTTTGCTACTGTTCTTTATTGTTGACTTTTCCTCTTTGGAATCTATATTTTTATAAATGCTATTATATTGTTTCTTTGTATGTATTTTTATGTTTTACTCAGGATATTTATTGAGATTTGCAACTGCAAAATGATGGAACTTGATTTTTTTAAGGAGGCAGTTTTTAAACTAACATTTACTATATGAAGAAAACAAAAGAATAAAGTTTAATCATCCTACGTTTCAGGATAGTCACTTGAATTTAACTCCCTACCTCTTGCCTTTCTTAAACATGTCACCTTTCTTAAACATGTCACATTTAACTTTTCCATACAGAAGGACTTCCTGGTTTTCTACTTCTTTACATTAGTGTAATTACTTTGGTGTTTTGCAAATGAGATCAGATGTCTTTCACAGATAACAGGGTTTCTGAACCTCGACCACCTCTTCTGATGTCATGGCACAGTGGCTTTTAGCAGTTTTTTGATCTCATGCAAAGAGCCCAGCTTTCTTGTCTTCCCATTAAACATTCTATGTTGTCCCTGTTATGTCTGATTCCTGACTCCCAAGCCCTCACCTCATTTTTCTTCTCTTGGATGTGTACAGGACAGATATTACCACCGTTCTCTGTGCTCAGTAGCACATTTTCCCTTCTGCCCTCATTTTGATGTTGCGAAAGTGAACTCTACATGGAAATCATGAAATTCAAAGCTTAAGAATCATGAAATCTAAACCAATATTGTTTCCCAAGGATTATTTTTCTTAAAGATTTTATTCACTTTTTTAGGGAGAGGAGAAGGGAAGGAGGAAGAGAGGGAGAGACACATCAATGTGTGGTTGCCTTTCATGTGTCCCCCATTGGGGGCCTAACCTGCAACCCAGGCATGTGCCCTGACTGGGAATTGAACCAGCGATCCTTTGGTTCGCAGCCCGCATTCAATCCACTGAGCTACACCAGCCAGGCAGCTCAAGGATTATTTTGAAGTCTATTTTTTTTTTAATTGATCTTTATCACAGATGCTAACCAAGTCTCTGTCAACTATTGTCTAACTACCAGGCAGAGTTTAGAAGTTTCAACACAGATAGACTTTATATAAATTCCTACATACAGGGTTCATCTTATTGTATATTTTACTTCTGTGATTTTTTCCCCTTTGGTGATAGATGGGAGGGTATTACAGATTTTTTATGTTCTCTTATGTATTTTCATTCAACACTAGAAGAGTGGCAGATCTGAAAAAAGATTATGTAATCAGTCTGTGTTCAATCTTCTTTTTAAGACCTGTAAAATTCTTCTACTCTCCAGTTAATAAATTACTAAAATAGGCTCTGTTTTGGAAGCTTGGGATTTACTGTGATTCAGGATTGACGTTTTCTATGTATGCACCTTCCTGTGGTTCTGAATTCAGGTAGGTCATTGCTCAGTCAAGGGTGCAGACCTCCCGTTTTTGAAATGTGTGAGTCATTCCATCTTCTGTTTGTTTTGATTTTTTTTTTTGTTTCTTTTGAACATCTGTTTTTTTCCTATCTTCACTTCATCCTTCTCCCAAGGTCCTTTGTCTTTCTTTACGGTATTCCATATATGACATCATTAACTTTCAGTGTTCTTCTGATTGGAAGGCTACATGTTTAGTGTTGGCAAAGTGTGCCTGTTTGTACTCAGAGACAAACACATTAACCACTAAATTCCATCTATCTCACAAGGTTCCACCCCCTCCCAATTAATGTCTATAGAAATCATGTACCTTTTTGGTTATATATAATTGTATATTGTTCTATGGGTCTTGCTTCCTTAGTGAGATCCATAAGCCCTTGAGGGGTAGAGACCATGTCTTATATTTCTTATATATGATACCTGCCACAGTTCTGGACAAATACAGGTGAAATGCACTTAGTGAATAGCTGTTGGACTGAGTAAAATTGAAGAAATGTATAGACCTCATTTATTCTCAGCACTAGACTATTGTGCATTAATTTATTCATTCATTATGAATTCTAGTATCTCTGTTATCTGTCCTGTTCATTTATTTGTGGGGCATCAGTGGAGGTCTCTTTACTTGACATCCAGCAATCTGTGCTCTCTTGCAAACTCCGGTTGAATTTCTCCTCCTTTCTCAATAGTCACCCCCACCGCCCCCATCTTTCAGCTCTCTTTTAATACCTGTCTTTTTCACCTCACCTACCCACTAACATAAATTTCACTTCTGTGTGCTCTCCTAGATTGCGGAGATCTAATCCCTGATCATTACAAATCCAGGATCTGATTATTAGCAAGCCCTCTGACATACTGCGGCCTTGCCAGTGCTGACTGCCTGCCTGCTGTTTTTTGGCTTAAATACTGCTTTTGCTTGAAGGATCAGAAACTGATTTTAGTTTCTGAAATCCTTAGTTTTGACCAAATGTGCTACAGAATTGAATTGTATTCTGACCTGTGCCCCCTTTGTTGATGTTTATTAAATGTTGGTTAGGTGGTTGTATTCCCCCAGCTTGCCCTCCCATCTTCATCCTAACACTCTCCACATCAGTGTCTTTGTTAGACGTTTTAAATCCCGGGGTGTGCAATGGTTGTTCGTTCAAGTTCTTACATTTCTACCCTTCCAGCTGATGGTGGTGGTTGGGGGCCAAGCGCCGAAGGCCATCAGAAGTGTGGAATGCTATGACTTTAAGGAAGAACGGTGGCACCAGGTAGCAGAGTTGCCTTCCAGGAGATGCAGGGCAGGTAAGCCATTCCCTACTGCTGGGTCATTGGGAGCTTTGCTCTCAGGTCTTAGTGTATGAATCAGAAGAATCTTCATTAGCAAAATTTTGATAACTGGCATTTAAACTGTGATTCAGGAGCCTCATACAGCTAATTGATGGGGTTAGGCACTGTTTTCATTTTTAACAAATCTTTCTGATTCTCTAGTGTAAGGTGCAATAGCTGGGAATTTGCTGGATATTTTCTTGACACCCAGCAATTAATTTTCTTAATTACTGTTGCTGACAGGTTGAGAAAGAATTCTTTAGGTGGAGACCTTTAGTTCTAGGAGATTCCCAACTTAGTTACAAGCCATAGTTGCCTTTTCTTAGGTGCCCACTTCATAAACAGTTGTTAAAATAGACATTACGTGGCAGAACTGCAATCAGAAAAGGCAGTTGCAAACCCTCAGGATTCTTCCTGGGACTCAAACGTGGATCCGTTACCCAAAGCTCCCACAGCAAAGTGAGTTCTAAGCGTAACGGAACATTTCTATCATGGTAGCGAACTGGAAAATGTAGCTTGGAGACTGTTACATGTCCACGTAGAGCTACCTCATTCTTTAAGAGTGGTCTGAGATTTTTTGCAGGGAGGTCTGGATATAGTATAATTTTTCTTGTTTTTTAATTGATCGTTAAAATTGTTTTTAACATTATGCTATAAACAATGCTACAATGAATTTCTTACCATACATCATTGTGTACATATGCTAATATAGCAGAATAAAACTCTAGAACTGGAATTAACTAAAAGGTTCCCCAGTTATTACACAAACGTTAAAATATGAAGATGCCATTCTCCCTACACTTCTAACAACACCATATAATTAAATATTTTGAGCTTTACCAATCTGGAAGGTGAAAAATATCTCATTTTACTTTGTACTTCTTTTATTATGAGTAAAGGTAACATCTATCTGAATTGTCAGCTCATGATTTTTGCCATTTTTTTACTGTTTTATTCATTTGACAGATATATTTATATGTTAAAGAAAGTAACCTTTTTGTTTATCATATGTACTGTGAATATTTATTGGTATTAACCTTTTTCTTTTGATTTTACTGAAGTTATTTTTGCCATGTAAAGTTTTTTTTGCCAGTTTATGAAGCTGTACATCAGGGTTTTGTCTTTAGAATTAAGCATTTGTTTCTTGCTTAGAAAAGCCTTACTCCAAAATTATTTGTGTGTGTGTATGTGTGTGTACATACAAGTTTTTTAAAAAAACTTTTTATGTTGAAATAATTTTATACTTACAGAAGAGTTCTAAAGGTAGTAAAATGAGTTCTGGTATACTCTTTTCCTATCTTACATAACTGTGAAAAAGTTATCAAAAACTAAGAAATCAGTATTGGTACATTACTGTTAAGTAAACCATAGCCTTCTACGTGGAACTTTGGGTCTTGAAGCTTGAAGAAAGCAGAGTGGGTGGTGAGAGGAGCTTCTCGGATAAGGACAGAGCATGAAAAAGCTCAGAAAAGTAGAAAGGTGGCTGAAAACTGTAGTCTAACAATATGATTTCTCTGTCTAGGGATCACCTAACACCTCATTGGCCCAGGGGTTAGCACACTTTTTCTTAAAGACTTAGAGAGTAAGTAGTTTAGGCTTTGTGAGTTATGTGGTCTCTGTTACAATTACTAAAATGCCCCTGTAGTGCGAAGACAGTGTAGACACCATATAAATGAATGGGTTGGGCTGTGTTCCGATAAAACTTTATTTATAGATGCTGAAATTTGAATTTCATATAATTTATGTCATGAACATTTTTTAATTGTTTTTTTAACCACTTAAATATGTAAAAAACATTCTTAGCTCATGGGTCCTACAAAAGTAGCCTGCAAGATATAATTTACCGACTCCTGATTTAGCCCACCAACCTGACAAACTAGGAGCACGTTATGCAAATTAAGGATAAACATATAGAGTAGATTCAAAATTGAAAGCCATGGGAGAAGTGCTCAGGTTACAGGAGCTGGCTCATTTTTGAAGTCTGTAAATAAGTCTTTGAAAATGACTAGAGTCAAAATAGGATCTCACCCTATGCCATTGCATTTTTTAATAATCTTAGAAAAGAGGACAGTTTAGTCCTTATATAGTCTTGTTAATGAAGAGCATTTCTTAGGACCTAGTCAGTCAGGATTCTCTTAAGAGTAACTTCCATTCTGACAACGGCTATAGACGTATTGGAAGGCAGTCCTCAGGTAGTGGTGGTAGTTTGGTCACATATTCATCATTAACCACTTTATTTCCTTTGCAGGGATGGTTTACATGGCTGGGCTAGTGTTTGCTGTAGGTGGCTTTAATGGTTCCTTACGAGTCCGCACTGTAGATTCCTATGACCCCGTGAAAGATCAGTGGACCAGTGTTGCGAACATGCGAGACCGGAGAAGCACTTTGGGCGCTGCTGTGTTAAATGGATTGCTATATGCCGTGGGAGGCTTTGATGGTAGTACAGGTGATTTCCTTTTCGTTTTTTTCACATTGCTGTTAGAATTAACATAGTGATCACGTTTATAGAACAAATTGTGGTACAATTAGGAGATAACCCGTTTTAAGATACTAAGTTTAAAAATTCCATCAAGAATTTCCTTAAGTGATAAAAGTGATAAGTATATAAATTTTCCTTCTTGTGCTTCAGTATCAGTCATCTTTTTAAATATATTTTATTGATTATGCTATTACAGCTGTCCCATTTCCTCCCCTTCATTCCCCTCCACACCCCCTCCCACCCACATTCCCCCCTTTAGTTCATGTCCGTGTGTCATAAGTTCTTTAGTGTCTACATTTCCCACACTATTCTTGCCCTTCCCCTGTCTATTTTCTCTCTACCGTCTATGCTACTTATTCTCTGTACCTTTTCTCCCTCTCTCCTCCTCCCACTCCCCTGTTGCTAACCCTCCATGTGATCTCCATTTCTGTGTTTCTGCTCCTGTTCTAGCTGTTTGCTTAGGTTGCTTTTATTTTAGGTGTGGTTGTTAATATCTGTGAGTTTGCTGTCTTTTTACTGTTCATATTTTTATCTTCATTTTCTTAGATAAGTCCCTTTAACATTTCATATCATAAGGGCTTGATGATGATGAACTCCTTTAACTTGGCCTTATCTGAGAAGCACTTTATCTTCCCTTCCATTCTAAATGAAAGCTTTGCTGGATAGAGCAATCTTCGATGTAGGTCCTTGCCTTTCATGACTTGGAATACCTCTTTCCAGCCCCTTCTTGCCTATAATGTCTCGTTTGAGAAATCAGTTGACAGTCTGATGGGAACTCCTTTGTAGGTGACTGTGCCCTTATCCCTTGCTGCTTCTAGAATTCTCTTCTTCATTTTAATCTTGGCTAATGTAATTACGATGTGCCTTGGTGTGTTCCTCCTTGGGTCCACCTTCTTTGGGACTGTCTGAGCTTCCTGGACTTCCTGGAAGTCTATTTCCTTTGCCAGATTGGGCAAGTTCTCCTTTATTATTTGTTCAAATAACTTTTCCACTTGTTGCTCTTCCTCTTCCCCTTCTGATACCCCTATAATTCGGATGTTGGATGTTTAAAGATGTCCTGGAGGTTCCTAAGCCTCTCCTCATTTTTTTGAATTCTTGTTTCTTCCTTCTTTTCTGTTTGGTTGTGTCTTCCTTCTGGTCCACTCCATTGATTTGAGTCCCAGTTTTCTTCCCATCACTATTGGTTCCCTGTGCGTTTTCCTTCATTTCACTTATTGTAGCCTTCTTTTGTTCATCTAATTTGCGACCAAAATCAATCAATTCTGTGAGCATCCTGATCACCAGGGCTTTGAACTGTGCATCTGATAGGTTGGCTATATCTTGGTTGCTTAAAAGTATTGGCTGTGGTGGTTTCATTTGTTCTTTCGTTTGAGTCATTTTTTTTTCCTTTTTCTTCTTTTGTTCTGGTCATGCCTATTATGTATGAGGGGCAGAGCCTTAGGTGTTCACCAGGGCGGGGAAACCCAGTCACAGAGTTTTGATGCTGTATGTGGGGGTGGAGTCAGAGAGGGAACAATGGCACTTGCTCCGCTCTCTCGGATTTCAGTCCCCTCTGTGAGGCTGGGAGTATTTCCCCGCACTTCAGCCCCCACAAGTGTTTTCTATTGGTGCTTTTAGGCTTTATTTCCCAGCACTGCGGCCCTGGGTTATGCAGTCTGTCTTGCTGCCTGTTTTCACCTGGTTTATCTGCGCACGAATGTGTGACCATGGTCAGCCTCCTTGTGAGCCTTGCTTGGTCTGCTTGTTGCCTCCCCACACTCGGTAACTGCTGCCTGTGCACCTGGGGTGTGCCAACCGCCACCTGTGCATCTGGGACCATTAGCCACTGCTTTTTTCTGCCATGATCTGTCTCCGCTGGCCACCAACTCCACCCCTCTTACCGGTCTGGGTGAATCATTGTCAGACTTCCATACAGTTCAATTTTCTATCTGTTCTGGTTGTTTTTTTTTTTTTGTTTTGAATTTTTGTTGTCCTTAATTTTGGTTGTGAGAGGAGGCACAGTGTGTCCTCCTACACCTCCGTGTTGGCTGGAAGTCCCCCAGCATCAGTGATCTTGCTAAGTTTAAAAAGCTAATAAATGACAGTAGCTTGGATAAGAGCCCTCTGGAAAAGAAATTATTTGTGTTTATCACTTAATTGATATACTTACATTGCCTCATTTTTCTCTCTTAATTTTAGCCCAGTTTAACATACCTGAAGTATTGTTCCCTAATAGTATATTGATACATAGGAACAATCACCTTACATTTTTTTCTAGAGGAGGAAATGAAAAACATGATGCTTCATTACAGGTTTGTCATCCGTGGAAGCATATAACATCAAGTCCAACGAGTGGTTTCACGTGGCTCCCATGAACACGAGGAGGAGCAGTGTTGGTGTTGGCGTTGTTGGAGGTAGGTGCCCATGCTTCCTGCAGGTGAACATTTCTAGGCGTATGTGACTTCTTGATTGTTAGGAGTGGTTCTTCCAATAATCCAAAAATCAGTCCTCTAAATGGGCAAGCAAGTGGTCATTTCAAAGGGGAAGCGAGTAGATGTTGTAAAATTTTAATTTTCTTTAAAAAAAAATAAGTTTGTCTGTATAAACTAAGCTGTATAAAGCCCTTCCTCTCTTCCACTCCCTTACTCTCTCTCTCCTCACTCTCCCTCTGTCTTCTTTCCTCCTTTCTCTTTCTTTGTCTCTCTGCATATATAACCCATATAAAACTGTTAACTGATATTAATGCAGTTGTTTGGGGGACAAATCAGATGTCACATATACAAAGAGCTGTTTAACATCTAAGGGATGGGTTGTCATAATTATTTATTTATATTTCCCTTTGTTCCCCCAACAAAATTTAAGAAAGGCTATAAGTATTTTTTGTTATGACTTATTTTATTTTATTTTTTGCTTGGGTAAATTTGAGGGTTGCCATGCTCTCTCCACTGCAGGTTTAATTCTCTGCACTATTTTTAAAGCAGCTTTATTGAGAGGTAAATTACATGCTGTGCAATTCATCCACTTAAAGTGTACAGTTCACTGTGCATCCATGACAATTCATTTTAGAACATTTTTATTACCCAAGAAGCAGCCCTCCTTCCCTTAGCTGTCACCCCCGCCTTCTGCAACTGTCAGCAACCACCAGTCTACTTCTGTCTCTGCACAAATTCCCCATTTCTGGACATTCATACTATTGAAATCACACACTAAGTGGTCCTTTGTGACTGACTTCTTTGACTTAGCATAATGTTTTCAGGATTTATTCATGCTGTAGCATTTACTGGGACCTCATTTCTTTTGGCTTAACTTTTTTTTTCATTTACTAAGATATCTTTGATATCTAATTCTTTTTTTCCAGAGTGTTGTTCACTTACCAAATAGTGTTATCCAAAGGCATAATGAGTGTATTTTCTGTTCTGTCAGTCAGATTATTGATGAAAGTGTTAAATCAATATCATCATCTATACTCTGCAAATCTTCATAATGTGATTTGGTAACACTCTCTCTATATATGTATATATATATATCACAATCAGGTAAGATTTTAATAGTCCATAAAAATCAGTAATACTTTAAAGGGAAACTGTTAGAATGGAGTAAAATATATTATCTTCTGACTTGAAAGAATAGCTGTTTTGTGAACGTGGCTTTCTTTGTGACTCCATGTTCAGGTTTGCTGTACGCTGTAGGGGGTTATGATGGAGCTTCCCGCCAGTGTCTCAGCACAGTAGAATGCTATAATGCTACAACAAACGAGTGGACCTATACAGCGGAAATGAGTACCAGGCGGAGTGGAGCAGGTGAATAGGAACCTCATTTAGCAGCTGAAGCTGATAATGATGGAAAAGAGTTAAACAAATGAAATGATTCCTTGATATCTCTTCATGTTTTCAGAAAATATATAGTGATTCTAATAACATTGTTAAATGTCTTTTGAATTATGCAAGTAGCGGTAGGCAGTTGCACTTAATTTCACTTTGTAAAACTTCTGAGTGCTGTATTAAAGGCATCTTCTCTATTTCACTTAATTATATTATTTGGCATTCCTTTTAGTTTTTTGTTTTAGTGCTTATTGAGAAACTTGTTTAATAATCAAGCCTCTTCTTATCCATACAAATTTTGTGCTGTAATACTTGTTACTTGTAAAATTTCCCAGGGCCGAGAGACCAAAGGAAGGGGCTCACAATTCTAAAATTACATCATGAGTTTATTAAGGGAACTTACATCCGAGGTGCATCTTGGGCTGCAGCAAGAGGACATGGGTGTCCTCCCTGCCATGTGGCAGGCACTAAAGGGAATATAGGACAGGGCAGATTGGGTAGGGGTGCTGGGTTGTGACCCACCCCAGTTAAGGGGAAAATGCCTTACATGCTGCCTGGGGTGGGGCAAAGACCTGCTGTAGAGACCAGCACATTTGGGTGGTAGGGGAGGGGTCGGCAGTCCCTGAGGGAATTTATGAGAAGTAATCTCTGTTCTGCTAGAGGGTCCAACATCAGTCAGATCAGGGGACAGTCTCTCTACCACAACACTGGTTTACTTTCATCATATAAGTTGTTTTCAGAAGGATTATGTTAATGGCCTTCCCTCTCTGTGTTTCACCTACCTATTATTTTTATACTATTTGACGTGCCTCTTTTTTTAGATAATAATAGTTTTTATTTTATTGAGATTCTTATTTGTCCTTTCTATTCATTTCCCTTTCTTGGGCTGTATACTTTAATGTCTACTTTTTTTTAATATCCACTTTTACTATGAATAATAATTTTAAAAGTTCTAGTTAAAAGTCATTTGAATAAACCCAAATATGTTATAAGTCTCTTGTCCCTTTTACTCTACTACAGTTTGGTTCTTTGTTTTGTAGGTGTTGGTGTGTTAAACAACTTACTGTATGCTGTAGGGGGTCATGATGGTCCTTTAGTACGGAAAAGTGTTGAAGTGTATGATCCCGCCACCAATACATGGAGACAGGTTGCAGATATGAACATGTGCAGAAGAAATGCAGGTATCTGTCTGGTTTACAGTTATAAAACTTATCTGAATTGTATTTTAGTTTTACTAGTATTTACTACTATCACCATATATTTCCATTGTTCTTCTACTGATCTGGGTTCTCTAGTAGACTAGGCCTTTCTCAAGGCAGAATCTTATGTAATAATCCTATTCAACATAGAGTGAATGCTTAGTATGGTGTCCAGAACGTGGAGAGTTGTGACGCCTCCATTAATTTAAAATTTCTCCTAGTGGCTATTTTTGGTGATGAATGTTGAGACTAAATTAGAAGAAGAGTGCTCTTTATTTGATACTTGAATTCTTTCATTCTTACCACAAACATTTTTGAGTGCCTACCACATATCAGGTACTAGATATACCAGTTCTTAGGGAACTTAGTCTAGTTGAGTAAATATTTATACTAGATTAAAAGGTCAGTGTTTATCTAAATCTGGAGGGGAAGCCCAAAGAAGCTAACACTGATCTATCTAATATAATTCAGGATTCTTAGGAAATGGAAAAGCTGAAACAACAACAAATAATTTTAAGGAAACTGAGGTCTGTAAGGGTAGGACATTAAATACTTGAAAAGAAGATCCGTGGAAGGGACATGGAGATGGAAAACAGATGCAGGACGGCTAGATAGTCTTTCGGGAAATGCTTTTCTTCTTTCAAATGCCGTTGCCTTCATACCAGTTCCCATAGTCCAAAGTAAATTCCTGATGATTCTCAGACTCACTGTGCACCACTGTGTGATGTTACAGGATGCACACCCCAAAAGATGTTCTTCTTCATGTCTCTTTAATTTAAATGTGATTACCATGGGAAACTAAATACGTGGGACGGCAAAGACTGTCAACAACAGAACAGAATTTATAATTAATTTTGTGTCAACTTGTACCTCATTCACTCATTTGTATTTGGTAAGGTCCTAAAAATCTCTCAGCTGTTGATGGTCTGGAAAAACAATGGGAACACCCACAAATCTGGACTGTAGGTGGAATGAGTGCTTGACTCTTCCAGTACATACTAAGTTAGAAAAGTCACAGTAATACGCGCATGTGCCTTCCTTGGATTAGGACATTGATTTGCCATTTGAACTTTCATTATTGTTTTCCTGAAGATTACTGGGAATAATCTTATTTTCTCTCTACTCATGTTTTATTTTCAAATCAAATAAGCTCATTTCTGATGGCCAGACAGTATATGTAGAGCAATCATTGTGCTGCTCTTGCTGTTCAAGTATTTGAACTACTTTAAAATGGTATGGCCCTGGCTGGTGTGGCTCAGTGGATTGAGTGCAGGCCTATAGCCAAAGGGTTGCTGGTTCAACTCCCAGTCAGGGCGTATCCCTGGGTTGTGGGCCAGGTCCCCATTTGGGGGTGTGTGGGAGGCAACCACACATTGATATTTCTCTCCCTCTCTTTCTAACCCTCCCTTCCCCTCTCTCTAGAAATAAATGAATAAAATCTTTAAAAAACATACATATTTTTTAAAAGTATGAATTTGCTTCTTGTCGGGAGACTGGAATAGTAACACAATTAAGTTGGAGTAGGGAAGATCCACTCTACTTGCACAGAAGGTATTCTTGCTAGTGCACTTTTAAATGCTGTATATAGAGTTGGCTCATCCTTACGTTAAAAATCCGCAAGGATCTATTAATTATGCCAGCCAAACTGTCTGTGGTGCTGCAGAGGGCAGTGTGCAGCAGCATCCTTCTGGATTTTTTGATGCCCTCTAGTACCAGTTCACAATAGCTCTGTGAGTCTTGCTTAGAATTATTAAATATGCTTTATAAAAATATGGAAATAAAGGTATTTATGTTTTAACTAACCAATTTTTTTGTAAAAATTTATATTAAAGTAGTTGCAGAAGTATACAAAAAAGTATGCAGAGAAAAGTATGCTTGTTCATTGCAACATCATTGATAAGAGCAAAAACTAAAAAATAACTTAATATCCATTAGTAAAAAAATGTTTATATTAATCAAAGAATTTATAAATTATGGTGTTGTCATATATGGAATACAATGCAGCCACTTAAAATTATGTAGATTGATATTATTAATATTAACTTGGGGAGATATCCAAGGTATTTTGTTTGGTGGGAGTGGGTGAGTAATAAAGTTGCATGTATATTATGACCTACGTGGGGTTAAAAAAGAAGTTCTGAGTATATATGCATAGAAAACAGTAAGAGTAGAGATCATAATTTCAGTGGTCATTATTGAAGTGGTATAGGATTAGAGGTGATCTTTCTTTATACTTTTCTAGATGGTTTGAATTTTTGCAAAAAAAATTCCATAAGTCACTCTAATAATAATGAAATAATTAGTATTGTTCTTCCCTTTTGAAGGAGGTAAAATAGTTAACTAGTCAGTGTACTAATTAAAATTTAGATCATTTTTATTTTCTTCTAAAATATAGTTTTTCCTTAGGTTTCTCTAAGAAATTGACTTTAGGAGAGTTACGAAACTTACTTGACCTTTAATTTTTCTATTTTTTTTTTTAAATAAAATGAGAATTAAAGTAATTTCTAACCTATAAAGTCAGGGTATTATGAAAATTAAGTAAAGTAATGCAAAAATAAAGCAACTACTGTTGCTTTAAAATGACACCAGTAGGAGCTTAAAGTGGGATTAGACTCTCATGAATAAAAAGAATAAGAATTATTCCTTGGTCACCATCTTCTTTTCTTTCCTCCTTCAAGGAAGTAAGAGTTTCTGGATCACCTCATCAAATGTGTAAGGATATTCATAGTCATCCAGATTTTTAAAATAATTGTTTCTTTCTCTAATTTTTTTAAAGGAGTTTGTGCTGTCAACGGTCTGTTATACGTAGTTGGAGGCGATGATGGTTCCTGCAACTTGGCGTCGGTAGAATATTATAACCCAACCACTGATAAGTGGACAGTTGTATCATCTTGTATGAGCACAGGGAGAAGTTATGCCGGTAATGCTCGTCTAGTTTTCTTACTGTCTTCTATTAGAATACCAAAAAATACATCATTATGATTTTTACATTAACAATCTTTCTGTTGTAAGAAGTCTTTTCTCAAAGTATATTTTATTTCTTGTTCTTAAAATAATATTGCACATGTATTTTCTAAAATAAAACAGTAGTATTCTTTTGTCTTTCTACAGTCACTGGTACTTGAAATCACAAATCTTTCCATTGCAGGATCATATAATAAAATTTAACATGGCTAATATTTGTAGGTGGAGTGGAACTTGCTGTCAGATGTACAAGGAATATGACCCTTATGACATTCCCCCGGCAGGGCTCCATGTGACAGTATGGAGCCCTGATAGTGAAGGGGGAGTAATTTTTCTCATGCACAGCATCAGTCAAATTATAAAATATCATTTCGGCCCATTCTCTTAGTATGAGAAATTGTAATTCTCTTTAATAAATATAATGATGAATCTTTAAAACTGTATGTTCCATATTAATTACTCTGATGATATTTATATTAATATAAATATCATTTATACTATATTTTATATTATATTTTATAATATAAGTAACATTAGAATGTTTTAGTTACATTCTAATGTTACTAAATATTAGTTCCTAAAGCATTCTAATATTGATCCAGTTGTGGAGAAAAAAGTTTATATTAGTTAACCGTCACTATTGTTTATGTATCATCTAAAACAACACCTAATAGAGCAATGTACAGTAGGATCCCAGAATAACATCCTGAAATTTAGGGAAAAATATTTTTTAACAATTTCATTGAGATACAACTGATATTGAATAAATACATATATTTAGGTATACAGTTTTATTAATTTTGGCATATGTATATATCTGTGAAATCATCACCACAATCAAAATAATAAAAATGTTAATTTATCATCCCCTAAAAGTTTCTTTGTGCCCCTTTGAATATTAGGTAGATTTAATATTTCCTGAGTAAAATTATTTTTCCTTAATTTTTAACTTCAAAGAGCAGAAGAGTAATTCTAGATTAAATAGTCTGATGTTTTTGATCTATAATTAAACAGCTTTCACTGTCATTTAGATTAAATGATAGTACTTTTGATACACTGTGATTTGTTCAGTCCCTGTTGCTTGACTAATAAATAAAGTCATTATTTTCTCATATAGAATGCTGCCTATAACTTCTGTCTTATTTCTTCATTTCTGTGCTCAGGGGTCACAGTTATTGATAAACCACTATGAGCGTGAAGGACACTTTCGGCATATTTATACATGAGAAGCAGACTTCAAGTATTTCTGAAGTGACTGAGAATCTAGCACTTCACTTGTCTCTGCACTTTGAGTCTCTGCAGAAGATAAGACCATCTGCCTTTATAGGCCTCCGATTCTGAAGATTATTTTTGGTAGAAGCACTGTGTAGGCTTTTTCTGCAACGAGCAGCGGCCAGCTGAATTTTAGTGAGACCTCCGGACTGCAGCACTCACTCTGCAGCCTGGAGACCACAGTTGTTTTCATAGAGACCAGTAGTCAACCTCGGACGACTACGCGTTGTTTTGTGAAGAAGGATAAAGTAATGTGTGTGGTTGTAAAATTAAATTTTATCTTTCTTTATTTCCTTCTGAAAATCTGTATACACAGGAACTGAAAGTCTTTGAACAGTTATTAAATTCTATGTATAAGTATACAAACTAGTTGAGGGATAAAACTGTTTGCTTTTATAAAGTATTTTTGATTACATGAGTATAATAAATGGTGTGCATATAACTGTGTGTCTATATGCTTTCCTTCAAATATGTTTGAAAAGATGTTTGAAACTTGATTATACTATTTATAATTGGCACAGTACTTTGAATTATGCCAGTACTACATTGTAAAACAGAGTTGTATTTTTTGATATTTAACAATGCTTAACACTTTAAAATGCCACTTCTGAGGAATGAACATGGTGTAACACACTTGAATATGTGTGATGCCAAACTTTTTTAAATAAAATGTAAATTATGCTTATTTATTATTTCCTTTGGTTTAATCTTGGTCATGTTTTGGTGTGTATTTTTACTTTTTTTCCTTAAAGTAACACTTCGGCATGATCATTACTGCAGGTTTTTGATGAATATAATGAATGTATGGAATTCAACTGAATTTGCATGGTCTTAAGAATTTTTTGTGTGTATAAATTTAGCAGCTATTAACAGAAGAGAGAACTTTCTGTGAGTAGCCATGTGTGTTGATCAGATACAATTTTTCTGAGATCTTCAATTAATCTCACTTTAAAAATGACCAAAACATGTCTTTCTGGAATTATCTTTGAATAAAGGTTTGTATATTATTTGTTTTACATTGTCCTTGATTTTTATCTATTTAGTTTGATATTAAGCAAGTTGCCTGTTTAGTTTTCTGTTCTTTTGTAAAATTTGTATTTTTCTAACTTCACAATTTAATATTTTTAATGTGTTGCCAAAGTAACCCCTAAGGCAAGTCTATTAAATCAATAACTGAAGTCACTGAAAATTGTTCTCCAATCAAGGATTGGTGAAATTTAGTTTTTATATTGTTTGGTCCCTAATATGGGCAGGACACAAGATAAAAATTAACACAGATAGCATTGAACCCAAAAGTAAGTCAATGAAGAAATACTACTCTAAAGCAACTGAGAAATAAATTGTGATTTTGAATCACAATAAAAGGAGTTGAGGAAATGGGAGTTGGGGAGTGAGGTGGACAGCTGAGGTGCTGGACACAGGGTGGGGCAGAAGAGGCGAGGAGGAGGACAGAGGTGATGGGATAGGGTGGCTGTTCCTCAGGAGAGGAGTTTAAAAGGTTAGCGTGAGCTTTGGCCAGAACAGTTGAGAAGAAAGAATTACATCTGTGATACAGTTTCTACCTACTTGATGTAGAGTATTCACATTTAAACATAGAAGTGTGTGTGTGTGTGTGTGTGTGTGTGTGTGTGTATCTCAAAAATGTGATTTCTCGCAGTTCTGGAAGCTGAGAATTTCAAGATCAAGGCCCCAGCAAATTCAGTGACTAGTGAGAGCCTGCTTCCTGGTTCATAGACTTTGTCTTTTTGCTGTGTCTTCACAGGCCTAAGGGATCTATCTCTTCGTGGTCTCTTTCATCAGAGCACCAGTCCCATTCATTAGGGCTCATCCCTCATGACCTAATCACCTCCAAAAGGCCCCACTTCCTCATTTAGAGCCTTGGGGATTATGTCTCGCCCAAATTCCTGTTGGAGGAGAAAGAAACATTCAGTCCATTGCAGAGGTGTTTGGAGTAGGAAGGGAGGAGCACTTCACAAAACATCCCAGTAACCCTGGAAGGGACTTAACACAACTGTTACCAAAGCTCCCTCATCTTGAACCACACTGAAACAGTCTGCGCTAGATCGTGGAACAGTAGATGAGGATGCAAACATCCTCCCCTTTGTTAAGGACCTGAGACCACAAGAAGTGTATAACAACCTGTTAATACTTCACAAATTAACAATCCTGTATCAAGTATGCCAAGCCCCAAATCTTCATTTTCCACATACAAATTTCAGTAGCACTTACACAGAAAATACTAAATAATTCAGTAGGTCAACTAATGTAATTATTTCAGGTTACATATACATATTTTTGCTTTTAAAGCATATTTATTTTCTTTTACAAAAGCAATACATACTGTAACTGGAAAATACAAGAAAGTGGAATTTAATCATAATCCTACCGTCTCAAATACATTTTTTTAATTTGCCTTTTTATTTGTACCATTTAAAATTTTACAATAGCTTTATTGAGATGTAATTCACATACCATACAGTTCACCCATTCAAGGCGTACAGTTCAGTGGTTTTAGCGTATTCACAGAACTGCAACCATCACCATATAATTAATTTTAGAACATTTCCATCATTCCTCAGAGCGGCCCCAGATCCGTTAGTACCCTTATTTCCTCCCAAAGCAATAGCCCTAGGTAACCACTAATTTGTTTTCTGTTAACATAGAACCATATTTAATACTTAGTTGAATTTTTTCATGGTAAGTGGAAGTAAGAATAATCACAAAAAGAAAAAGCCTATGCTCAACTTACAAAAACATGAGTTTCTGCCAGTGTGGCTCAAGCACATCCATCAGCAAAGATGTTGAGGGAGGGTCTAATGAACTTGGAGCCCTGCTAGCTGTTTCTGATAGTGGAACCAAGAAAACTGCAGTGTTATCTTTCCTGATCACTTCCCAAACACTCATGTGTCATGAAACTCTCCATCAATCTATCAGTTACAGATTTATCTAAATTTTTTTAAGCTTTTTAAAAAAACAATCTATTAGGGTAACAGACTTAAGTAATTAGCATGTCAAATACCTCTTTCTCTTTCTTTGAAACTTTAATAGTTCTAGAATAAAATGGTTTGCCAAGACTTGTCAATAGCTCAATTCATAATTATGATTTCAGGGGCTTTGAATATGTGGTCTCCCCACCTCCCAACAACAGCCTTTGTCTTTTCAGTAGGAAACATCTTACTTTTTTTTTTTTAAGGTATTTTAAAGCATTCCTGCCTTGTTTAGTTATTGCACAGAGTTCAGTAATTGAGGCAGAGAGAGTTGTCTTAGACATCTTGCCAAGGAAAACAGCAGCGGGTCTGAGCAGAGCTCAAGGCTAGGTCCAAGTACTTGCATCATGAAGAAACTCTTCTGCCTGCCTCTTCGTCTATCAGTTGCTTGTTGTGCCTTTAAACATGTTACTTAAGCTCTGACCCTTGTTTTGTCTTCTGTAAAATAGCAACAGTAGTTATGTATGTCACTTCCCAAGTTAAGATATGATGTATATTAATGTACTTGAAATACAGAGGACCCTTGAAAAATTACAGCTATTGTTGCTCTTCTCTGAACCTCCCATTTCTTCATTGCAGGGATGTGAGTTGAGCTGCCACATCTTAATTTCCTTTGAGCTCTGAATCTGCAAGGCTTTAAATAATGACCCCTCCACATACACATACCTGCTCTGATTTAGTAAATATAGCTACTGTGGTAGGATTCTAAGCCAGCATTTACTGAGCACTTCTTGTATTACAGATACTGTGCAAAGGACCTTAACACACGGTCTCATTTAATTGTCATAACACTCTTTGAGATGTAGGTATACCCATTTTACAGAGGTACTAGATACGACTTTGAAAAGTAACTTATCCCAAAGCAAACTGCTAACAAATGACAAAGCCTGGTAAGTCTGAGTGCACAAGGCATGCTTTTCACATAACTCGACAAAGGGCACCAGGTTTGGGCAGAGGGAAAAGTGGGCTGCTGTGCAATCATACCCACAAACACAGACAATAGGAGGGGAAGCTGTGGAGGTGGGTTGGCGGGGCAAAGTAGTTGGAATTTGGGGGAAAGGGCAGAGCCTTGATACCGCTGCATCAACCAGTCACTGGACTCAGGCTGCACACCTGCTTCGGTCCTGAAGAAGGAGACCTGGGTGGTGCATCAGAGCATCCACTCAAGGACGCTACTCACCTTCCGTGGGCACAGGCCTCTAAAGACAGGGCTCTGACTCTGAATGCCCAAGGGACAGATCCTATTTTTCTTCATTTGATGTGACCTCTCTGTCATGATACTTTACAAAGAATGTGGCTGTCAGACACATGGGACAGTAAGAAGAGTGAGTAGAAGTCACCAGACCAAACAAGAGACATTCCTCAAGAGGGGACTTCCTCAAGCAGGTAATACATGAATTGATGAGTAGGAGAGACGGTTATTTCAGGCAGAGGAGCCAATTTCAACATACTGTGAAAGGAACAACGGCATTCTATTGTCAGAAACTACTGTATAGAAAGTGCTTTCAACTAGCCCAAATGGTGTCCTTGTGTGAATTTTAAAAAGGCACTTAAGTGAAATTGTAAATTCGTAATTATTGCACTATCTGTACACACTACTATTATACCCTAGAACGCTGTATTTTAGTATTGAGAGACTGAGATAAGGCTAGAGCTGTAGACAAGATTTAGTTTCAGCACTCTGCCCAGTCCCTTGGCGCTCACTGTCCTACACAGGAATTGCAACCCTCAGGTACAGGAGCCACATGCCATAGATGGCCACCTGCCATCTATCATGCCAAATCATTTTCTAAACCTTTCTGAGCCTTGGATTTTCTCATCTACCATATGGGGATAATTGTAACTAACTCTCTGGACTGTCGCAGGAGACCGTGTTTGAAATTCTCCATCTTTCATATGTAGGAGTTTATCAAAGCATACTTGGGCTAGGGCCACGAGGAAGAAGAATTAGAGTAAACCAGAGGAAGGCGGGCTGTCTGTAAACAAAAACGGTCAAAACAGATTTTAAAACTCCTGCTATTCTCTCTCTGGGTTTTAGCTACGCGACTGCTGCAAAGTTTACATCTCAAAGTGGAGGACGTTGGTCTGGTACGGTATCCCCTGCACAAGACCAGTGCCCGCTCAACTCTGCGCGCGGAACCCAACTTGCCAGCGCGAGGACTCCTCCCGGCCCGCACGTAGCGGCCTCTGTGCCCGCCCCCTCATGACGTCACTCTCTAGCTTGCTGCCCCACCTCCAGGCGCGCTGCGGCGCCAATCACTGACTGGACGTCCGGGTCTCACTATCCTCACTCCATTCCGGGCGCCAATGGCTGGCACCGCCAGTGATTCGTTTACGCGAGTCGCACGAGGCCGGCAGCCGCTCAGGCCAATCACAGCGCCGAGAGGGTGGGGCGGGAGCCTCGCTAGCCAATAACAACAACAGGAGGAACGGGCCTAACACCTCCGCTGGAAGAAGCGCCTACCTGCTCACGGCACCTGGCAGGATTTGGGTGGCGGTGGGCGGCATTCTCCGCGCGAGCACCCAAGTGAGGCAATCGGACTAGAGGATCGTAGGTGAGGAAGGGGGGTCGTGTGGACTCCGGCAGTGTGCTCCGCGGGATTGAGGGGGCTGGGGTCCCGAGGGAATGCGAGCTCAGGGTCGAGTAGGGGCACCCTTACCCAATATGAGGGCGGCGAGCAGCAAGAGGAAAAATGGTGTCAAATTCTTGAATGATGGATCGGGGCTGGGGCTTGTTTCTTGCCCTGTATAAGTTTACAGTCATCCGGAGACTGGACGTATTAGACGATGGTTATGTTACAGGGTGATGGCGTGATGAAAGTTTTACAAAATAGAAGCAGAGATTAGACCTGTTATGTATGTGAGATGGGGTTGGTGGGGTTGGGAACTTTCTTGAACTTTAAGGGTTTTAAGAGGGTTGGAACCTGACATTGTGCCCTTAGAAGTAGGGCTTAAAAGGGCAGTTTCGAGGCAGGGCAAGCCCAGATGAGGGCCCCGGTGCACTCTGGGCTTAACTAAGGGGCGGTGTCCGACACCGGCAGACAGTACGCGGAGACGGCTAAACCTCAGGGTTTCTCAGAGAACTCACAGGTAACAACTTTTTTCTGCGGACCCAGTCAGCCTGCTGCAGAACAGGTTTCCAGTCAGTCGGGTTGTCCAAGGAGGAGAAAAGCAAAAGAAAATTCAGTATATCCCCTCCCTTCTCCTCTTAATTTCCTATTTTTAGCTTCTGTTCAGTTGGCAGCAGTCTGCCCATTTTCCTCCCTTGTGTATGGAGAGTAAACTCCTGAATGTTAGTTAAACCGGGTATCTCTGTATTGAGTGAGAGTTTCAAGACTTTACCTAGTTAACAGAGGCAGGAGAGACTTAGAACACTCTGTCAGAGGTGACTAAATAGGGGAAAGTGCAGTTCAAAAACTAGGTATCGAGGGAGGTGGCGAGTATCACGGGCAGGGTTGTGAGGAGCAGTTGCTGAACTTTTGGATGTGTTGAGCTTTATGGGCCTCCAAACCGTCTAATTGGAGCTAACCTGTGGTTTTGGATAATTAGAGCCTGGGGTTTAGGGAAGGGGGCTGGAAATAGAGACTGTGGATATTAGCCAACTTTAAAAACCAGAATATTTAAGAACACCCAAGGTAAATGGAGTTGCCAGATTATTACTAGAAAGGAGTAAGGAAAGTGTCACTGGAAAACTTCACAGCCTCCGTGGTCAAGTCTTCCCTTCTCGAAAGCTGTCCCACAGACGTACTGAATCAGAAGGTGCTGCGCCCTTTCTCATGTCCTGCTTGTGTCTTTGGAGCTGAGGTTCCCTCTACTGAAAACGTCCTCTGTGTCCCCTACCTCCCTCTACTTTTCTCTCTTTTAATCTGGTCTCCTCCCATCATGCTCCCGGTCCAGCTTAGATAGTCTGTCTCTAGGAACTCTTTCTAGTCCTCTTTGTTCTCGTAACACCAAGAACCAAGGAAAGAAAGTATTTTAATGAGAGCAGTATCAGATCTTCCAGACTAGTTAAATAAAATAAACCTGAAAGAATGTTTGTTGGGTTAGGCAGCTAGGAGATCCGTAGTGATTTTAGTAAGAGTAAATTCAGTGTAGTGAGGAGAATAGAAAGCTGATTGTAGTTGCTTGGGAAATGTGAAAAGGAGGACAGCCTGTAAAGAATACTCTTTTAAGAGGCTTGGGTAAACTGCAGGAATTATTCTTCTCTTCCTATAAAATTTAGGAATAAAACCTCCAATAAAATTTATTGTGTGCATTATTCTTACGATTAAAGTATAGTGTAATGGATGATAGCATAGGCTTCCCCGCTTAGCATTTTTGTAACTTGGGAAAGTTGTGTGATCTTTCTAATCCTGGGTTTTTCATTTAGAAGGTGGGGATGATAAAAGTACCTACCTCATAAAAATGTGGTAAGGATTAAAGTCCTTCTATATAGAGCATGTGGTACACTTGGAATCCAGTTCCCAGCACATAGGAAATGCTCAGTAATTTGTAGCTTCTTAGAATTACTATGTCAGGCCCTGTGCTGAGTGCTTCACATGCATTCTTTCTTGGATTCATTGGAAGAACTGTTTTTCTTTTTCAGCTTCATTGAGGTGTAATTGACACATAAAATTATAAGGTGTTTAAAGTGTACTTGTGGTTATTTGTCATTGAGAAAAGATCCCCACTATCTAGGTACCATTGTTCTTTATATTTTGCATATGATAAAACCAAGGCTCAGAGAAGTTACATAACTTGCTCAAAGTCACACAGCTGGTAAGTGGTGTTGCTTCAACATGATCAGATTTGGTAATCATGTCATGAAAAGCGAGGATTGGAATGACTTATTTCTCAGTTTAGAAGGTCTTTGAAGATAGTGTGGTGTGAGTGGTGAGCTAGCTAGATTCCAAGTAGACCAATGAGGTGTGTGTGTGAGATAGTTAAGCCATTCATATCAATCTCTTCTTTGAAAAAGAAGTTGGTTGGTTCAAAGAAAAATGGGACAGTGGCTTGGGGGAGGGAGAGATGATAGAGATTAGAAAAGCTTTCCTTAGGGAAGGAAGACTTGAGTATGTTTTTTAAGCTTGAGGCGGGATAGACTCAGTGAAAAGGGACAGACAAACGATGAGAAAGGTAAAGTGAGTGCTGGACAAGTTCTTGATGAGATAAGACACAAACACAAGCCTAGTCAGCCTTAGAGGAGAGGCTGAGTCAGCCAAGAGAGGTTTTGAGGCTGGGATGGCACAGGACACTACATGATAGTCTCTGTGGGGTCGGTCACTTGAGAATGAGACAAAAGAATAAGGATGCAAAGTGAGTTCAGAGACCTGAGGAAGTTGGCTAAGTTTCTCTATTTTTTCACTTGGTAACTTATTAAGTGTATTTATTATTTAAGTAAAACATGCTCATGGAAAACATAATAAGAGATAAAATAAATAAAAGTTTTTCCCTCTCCTTCCTAACAGCCCCGCACTGTGGGTGCACCTGAGCAGGACGCAGACCCATTACCTCTTGATCCCCTTTCCTAAAGGTCACCACTCTGAATTGTTCCCTGTTTTCCTTCTGTACATTTTCTATATTTGTGTATGTCTCTGTATGTGCATACAGATGCATGGAAGTGCATAGGTAAAATACATGACTTTGACAAAAATTAAGTGTTTTGATAAAAACGTAGCTCCTGCTATGCATATTGTGTAACTTGCTAGTTCACTTAACACTGGATCTTAGGCATCTTTCTATGTAGAACATAAAGATCTTCCTTATTCTTTCAAGTGGCTGTATAATTCTCTGTGGAAGAACTTAGAATTTATGAACTCATTTTTTGCTGGTAGATTTATTTTTATTTTTTCTCTTTGTTTTTCCTATTATAATCAATGCTTCTTTCAGTTTTAGCATACCTGTTTTTGTGCACTGGAATGAGAAAATTGCTGGGTCAATGGTGTATTCATGTTGAATTATGAGAGATATTGTGATTTTTTCCCCCTCAAAGATGTACTAGCCTTCCCTACCCCCTTCCCCTGTCCCCATGTACACACTTTCCACCCTGTCAACAATGTGTAGTGATGACTGTTTCCCCAAATTATTACACTTAACTAGTACTGGATACTGAGCACTATGACATGCAGAGATCTTTGTCTGAGGGTTCATTTCCTTATTTCAGTCAAATTGAACTGCTTCTTTGTTTACTGAGCATTTGCATTTATTTTTCTGTAAACCAAGTGTACATGGCCTTTGTAATTTCACTGTTGGGTTTAGGCTTTTCCTAAGCGTATCTTGTGGCCTTTTGTCGGAAGTATGATCTTTGACTTTATTTGTAATCTTTTTCTTCCCCAGTCAGAAGTATGTAATTTTTTAAAAAGATTTTATTTATCTATTTTTAGAGAGAGGGGAAAGGAGGGAGAAAGAGAGGGAGAGAAACATGGATGTGTGGTTGCCTCTTGAATGCTCCCTACTGAGGACCTGTCCCACAACCCAGGCCTGTGCCCCGACTGGGAATTGAACCAGTGACCCTTTGGTTCACAGGTCGGCGTTCAATCTACTGAGCCACACCAGTCAGGGCAGAATTATGTAATTTTTATGTAGTCATATTTAGCAGGCTTTTTCTTTGTGGATTCTTTTGGTGTTAAGTGACATTTTTAAAAATATTTTATTCCTTTAAAAAAAAGATTTTATTTCTTTATTTTTAGAGAAGGGAAGGGAGGAAGAAAGAGAGGGAGAGAAACATCGATGTGAGAGAGAAACATCAATCAGTTGTCTTTCACACAGTAAGCCCACAACCCAGGCATGTGCCCTGACCAGGAATGGAATTGGCTTTGCAGGATGACGCCCAACCAACTGAGCCCATACCCGTTAGGGCTTAAGTGACACTTAAACTTTATTATTCCCTATTGAGATTACAACTTTTTCCATGGAGACCACACTAAAAAGTCTTTAAGAAAGCTTGAAATTCTTTATCCACTGTTACTCTCTTGGACCTTACTCTTAGGAGTGAACATGAGGGTTTTTTTTTTTTTTTTTAATTTTAAAAATAGTTTATTATATGTATATTTAGTACACGGTTAAAGATTTATGCAGTCTGAAGAGAAACCAGAGTGTATAACATGTGGCTTTGAAATCATTTTCTACAGATGGAGGTGGTGATGACATCCAGTACACTTGTATTTTTTTTTAACTACATGTTTAGAACCTGAGAAATTGGTGCTTCTTTAGTAATTGTTATTTTTAAAATTACCAAAGATACATTTTTGAAACTATTTTCTTAGAATTCCATTGTTTTGCTTGCATTCTTGCTCATTTATGTATTTATTTATGTTTACAGAATTATAAGGCTGCGTGCAACAAAAGATTTGAAAAATGGCAACAAATGAAAGTGTCGGCATCTTTAGTTCTGCATCCTTGGCTGTGGAGTATGTAGAGTCACTTTTACCTGAGAACCCTCTGCAAGAACCATTTAAAAATGCTTGGAACTATATGTTGGACAATTACACAAAGTTCCAGATTGCAACATGGGGCTCCCTGATAGTTCATGAGGCCCTTTATTTTTTGTTCTGTTTACCTGGGTTTTTGTTTCAATTTATACCTTACATGAAGAAGTACAAAATTCAAAAGGTGAGTGTGATGGACTTGCAGTGGAGTATTATCATTACTGTTGAATATTTTTAAAGTAATTGGGACTTTGTTTTGAGAGACTCCAGATCGGGGCTGTCGACAGGAATATAATTCAGTCACATATATAACTTTTTAAAAGATTTTATTTATTTTTAGAGAGAGAGGTAGGGAGGGAGGAGAGGGAGAGAAACATCAATGTGTGGTTGCCTCTTACACACCCCCAACTGTGGACTGGCCTGCAACCCAAGCATGTGCCCCAACTGGGAATTGAACCAGCGACCCTTTGGTTCACAGGCTGGCGCTCAATCCACTGAGCCACACTAGCCAGGGCCGCAAATGTAACTTTAAATTTTCTAGTAGAATACATAAAAACATAAAAAGAAATAGGAAAATTAATTTTAAAATACATTTTACTTAACAAAGCAAATCTAAATGATTATCATTTCAACAAGTAATCAGAATTAAAAAGTACTTAACAGGATACATTCTAATTCTCATCATATCTTTGAAATCCAGCGTGTATTTTAGAATAATTTTAGTTCATCTCAGTTTAGCCATATTTAAAGTGTTCAGTAGTCACTTGTTGCTAGTTGTTACTGCATTGGACAGCACAGCCTTATGTCATTATTGATAATGTTTCAAGAATAATTTGTTAAATTGTGCTTTAAGTAGATGCAACATCCTCTAATGAACTTGGGAGCTTGCAGGAAAGAATCTAGCCTAGCTTATCAGAGAGGATTTATCAGCACTTGGTGAACCCATGATAGTTTCTCATGCTTACTGTTTACTTTTCTAAAAAGTCATGCCAAACTAAGCTCAAGAGTGCACGCAGCCTTGCTAGGAAGTAGACATCATTAGAGTGCTCAGCGGTGGAGACTAATTTGCACTCACCGAGTCTGCGTGGGGTGGCAGTACACACATCCTCTCTCACAGCCCCTTGGTTTCGTTGCCTCTCCCAGTGAGTCTCACTTTTAGCCAGTGGTGATAGCAATATTCTCTGGGACTAGTGCTGGGGGTCAGGTACCTGTGGGCTCCAAGCCAAAGGAGGGAAGAACAAATGGAAAGTGGGGAAGGAATAAAAAGGGGTGTGGCCCAAAAGAGAATATCCTGTTACCCTCACTTGAGGACACAGAAGCTCCAAAATGTTTTTTATACAAGGGCCTGCCTTGAAAGGGAGAATTGAGTTCGGGTGCCCAAGTTCTCATGCATGTTTGGGGTGATTCTGGCTACCCTGTGTTACGCATTGTTGCTTATGTGTGATTCATTGTGTGCACGACCAGGCCAAGGTATCATTGTCCTTTGCTGTCTGCATTTGAGTGGTTTGTCAGAGGTATTAACCTTTCCAAAGAAAGGAATACCTCTTTCAGTCATTGTTTAATGAGTGTCATAAAACTAAAGTATGGGAAAAGAAAGGACAAGCAATCATCCAGTTGATTGCTGGTAGTCATCGTTTGTAAACAGTTTAAAGGGCTGGGTAGTGTGGCTTCCCATCTGTCCTCAGCACGTCTTGCTTTGACTTTAACAGCCATTCAAGGTTTTGCTTTGAGCTTTTTTTGATACAAAATAAACTGTGATGGTAAATCCGTACAAGTTTTCACAGTATATGGGGATTAAAAATCACTGCAAGTTAATTACAGGCTAATGAATTTTGAAGGCAGATACCCTGAAACATTGAGGGTACAGGAGGAAGTGCTGTTGGTAAGGAAATAGCAATAAAGACTTTCTGCTTTCAAAAAGAATAGACAGTGTGACAGTTAATACGCACGTGTATTAATGAGGGGGAAATACACAGGAATAAACAAGTAATAAAGTAGACCTTGTAGGATCTTATTTCTTTTTAGGAAGTCACACATTTTAATAATTGTCTGGGAATTTTCTTCAAGGATATGTATACTAACAGCATTCTTTTTGCAGTCCGTGGCCTAATAATGGTATTCCTTCATATTAGGATGCAGCTATATATAAAGTAAAATATGGTAAACTGATACTCTGCTGGGTATGAGATTTTGGTGGTTAATTGTCTTTGAAACTAATTTGTATACACTTGAAACAGTATAGCATGTGCTTTTATTATAATTGATTAAATTTTGTGTTAATTTCTGCATTAAATAGCTATCAGATTCTAGCCAGGATATTAAAAGTCTGTTAAACGGTTCCTATGGGAAACGGTGCCACTGCCAGCCCAGGCCAGAATCTTCCCTGTATTTTGTCCCCAGTTACAGGCTGAAGGTTTGCAGGAGTAGGGTGATAATGCTCAGAATAGAAATAGAAAGACAATGATAAATTATGGAATTTCCCCATTGTATTGTTGAGAAAACCGACTTGTATCACAGAGCTAGCTAACTGGTTAGTTGTGATCCTGAGATTAGAGACCACGCAGCTCTCTGGATTTGATTCACAGTTTAATGCTTTTCCTCTTTTTTTTTTTTGGTCAGGGAAAGTAACTCAAAATTTCAAGAACAAAACAGAACTGGAGACCTAGATTTCAGTTAGTCCCTGTTCTGCTGACAACTGCCTTTATGATCCTGGGCAAGGTTGTGGGCCTCATGGCTTCCACTGACCAGTAGTAGCTCCCATATTTGAGATTTGTGGTTCAGTTAAAAAATTTCATTGGCAGATTTCTGAATTTTTAAGTAAGGATATTTAAAATGAAGTAATTTTTTATTATCACCATCTTTTTATTAAGCTTGAAAAAGTGCTTTTGCACTTTTTCTTATGTAAGTGTAGCCCTTTAAATTGAATAAATTTAGTATTTTATGTTTTCTGTGTAACATGGCCTGCTAAACTAGTTTAGTATCCTGATGAGACTTCAGTGAACGTTTTACTACATTAACTTCACTTCACTCATTTTGCCATTAATCTTTGATCTGTGGGCAGTAGCTTTCCATTCTTTGGGAACCAGTGGACATAGCTCCGAAATTCTTCTAGCGTAGAGTTTATAATTCTGTTATGGTGTATGAACAAAATGCACTAATTTCTGGGAATCAATACTGCCAAATGTCTGGAAGCATCGATAGACCTGTGCAGTAAAGGCTTTCAGTGCTGCTGATACAACTGCTTCAGTAGCTGGGCGACCCAGTTGTAATCATCACATAACACGTTTCTTCTCTGACGTTCCTGATGAAAGAAGTGAATGATCTGTGGGCAGCACAGACCAGGGCGATGTTCGTTCTGTGCTGCTGCTTTGGTTTGAGGTCTGATGTTCATTATGCCTGGGCTTGTCTGGTAACAATTTCTTTGCCTAAGGAAGTGTTGGCAGTTGTCAAGAATTTAGAGGGGAGAATGTTGTGATTCCTGGGCTTTATTTACTGTAACATAGTAACTGTGATATAGAATTCACGAAACAATTAATTAAATAACATAGAATTAAGGTCTTATTAAACATTAGAGAAAAAAATTAGGAATTTACTTCTGGATGTCAGGCTACTATTAACAGAAACTAATACTGAATATTTGTGCTTTTTCTCTGTAGGATAAACCAGAAACATGGGAAAACCAATGGAAATGCTTTAAAGTACTTCTCTTTAATCACTTTTGTATCCAGCTTCCTTTGATTTGTGGAACTTACTATTTTACAGAATATTTCAATATTCCTTATGGTTGGGAAAGAATGCCAAGATGGTATGTATATACAAACATCTTTAATAAATATTTGATTTTTATACTCAGTCATGGCTTGCCACCCAATTAAAATATCCTTAATGTTTATCTTTTTTCTTGATTTAGTTAATGTTTCTTTGTTCTAAACTTTATAAGTAAATAAAATATAGAAAAGTAAACCATGGTAGAAACTTAAAATGTTCCCATTTTTAGATCTTTCTCTATTTTAGTGTAATAATTTATTGGGAGGTGCTTGTACTAACAAAAAAATAATTACATTTTAAGTCTAAAATGAATGAAAACAATGAGAATAGTTTGTGAAGTTTATAAAAATTGTGTCCATATAGACATATCTGTATTATTTGAGCATAAGTATTTGTGTTCCAATATTTGTATTCAAGTGTATGTTCCTGACATGACCAAATATAAGTATACCAATATAGAGATATACTTTTTAAAAAATATTTTATTTATATATTTATTTTCAAAGACAGGGAAAGGGAAGGAGAAAGAGGGAGAAAAACATTGATATGAGAATTGCCTCTCACACACCCCCAACTGGGAACCTGGCCCATAACCCAGGCATGTGCCCTGACCAGGAATCAAACTGGCCACCTTTCAGTTCGCAGGCGGGCACTCAATCCACTGAGTCACACCAGCCAGGGCTGTACATTTTCTATGTAATGTATATAACTCTTTTTCGGAGGCATGGTATCATGTAGCTACTTTATATCTAGAAGTTTTGAGAATTTATTGATCAATATATCCAGTTAGTTTAAGCTGGTGAATATTTGGTTTTATGTAATGTCTCAAGCAGTGGTCCCAAGTAGAAGTCTAGATTGCACTTTGTACTCATGCCAGTATTTTCATCCTGCAGGTATATGCTTTTGGCAAGATGCTTTGGTTGTGCGGTGATTGAGGACACCTGGCACTATTTCCTACATAGGCTCTTACACCACAAAAAAATATATAAATATATTCATAAAATTCATCATGAGTTTCAGGTATGTTAGAATTATATTTAATACTTTTTCTGTTAGAGGCAAAATGTCATGTTTAACTTCCTGAGCATTTAAAAAAAATGTTTATTTCTTTTTCCTTTTGCATGATTACTAAGAATGTTTCTCATATACCTACGCAGACATGGCCAGTTACTTCTACAGATTTTCTTTCTTTTTTTTTTTAATTATTGATTTGATGGGGGGCGGGGGGAGAGAGAGAGAGAGAGAAACATTGATTTGTTGTCCCACTTATTTATGCATTCATTCTTGTATGTGCCCTCACTGGGGATTGAACCTACAACCTTGGCATATTGGGATGATGCTCTAACCAACTGAGCTAACAAGCCAGTGCTACAAATTTCCTTTAATGTTTATTTCATGGTAAATTGAGACCTGACAGAAGAGTGTTACATGAAATAGTTCAGATTCTGATCTTTGTGGCCAGAGCTCTATCCTGACACAGTTGATTACCTGGCAGTTTGGTAGAAGTGATAGTGGTCTGGGGTTTTTAAATGGGACCCCCAAAACAACAAACCTTTAATCTTTGAACTTCTAAAACAATTACCAATTTAGTTTTAGCATGTTTTCACCATATTGCTGACCCCCATAAAAAAATGTTTTAAAAATGTTTTTTTTCCAGTTACAGTTTACATTTGATATTATTTTGTGTTAGTCTAGTCTCAGGTGTAAAGCATAGCAGTTAAACCATCACGCGTTACAAAATGTTCCCCCTCATATTTGTAGTGCCTGTCACCATACATAGTGACGGTATTATTAACTGTATTCCCTGTGCTGTACTTTGTATCCCCGTGACTATTTTGTAACTACTGATCTGTGCTTCCTCATCCCTTCATCTTTTTCATCCAGTTCCCCAACCCCCTTCCCTTCTGGCAACAAGTAGTCTGTTCTCTGTATTTGAGTCTTAAAAACAATGGCTTTTTATCAGAACTGCTTTTGATGTAGATTTCTCAAACTGGTTATGTTGTGTTCCGCATTGATCCTGGTTACATGGTATGCTAAATGTATGCTAAACCAAGCATCCCTTTGTTGACAGAACAAATTCAGATGCATAAACCAAAATTAGCATTCAAGGTAATTGTTTAATGCCTTTATCTTAAGCTATCAAAGACATTGAGATATTATTAAGTATCTCCCTATTAGATCTTTGGATGTTTGGTAGGAACAAAACATCATGAATATTTTTTATTGAGAATTACTTTTATTGTGTATATGTATATGACTAGATATATTATCATTACATATAGAAACAATATAATTTACAAACTATATTAATAAATAAATTAGAATATATTAGAGTATTAGGGTTTATGGAGAAAAAGAAAGACTAAAAGGTACACATACACAGAGATTACCGGTATTTATTTTAAGGAATTGGGTCATTGGATTGTGGGGATTGGCGAGTCTGAAATCTACAGGGAACCCACAGGCTGGAAATTGAGGTAGAGTTGAGGTAACAGTCTTAGGTCTGAATTCCACAGGGCAGCAGGCTGGAAACTCCTGCAGGGCTTCTCTGTTGCAGTCTTTTAAAAGCCCTTTCCCCAGCAAACTTTAGTCTTGGCCTTTAAGGCCTTCAACTGACCGGATGAAGCCCAGCAGCATTATGACGGGTAATCTCCTTTACTCCGAGTGTGCCGATTTAAGTGTTCACCACATCTAAAAAATACCTTCACAGCAACGTCCAGATTGATTGCCCAAGCAACTGGGCACTAGGGCCTATCCAAGCTGATGCGTAAAATTAGCTGTCACAATATACTAAGGAATTCTTACCTATTTCTTTTAGGCTCCATTTGGAATGGAAGCTGAATATGCACATCCCCTGGAAACCCTGATTCTTGGAACTGGATTTTTCATTGGAATTATTCTTTTATGTGATCATGTAGTTTTTCTTTGGGCCTGGGTGACCATTCGTTTGCTAGAAACCATCGATGTCCACAGGTGAGCTCTGGGTTCTGTCCTGGTGTGAGGTGCCATCGACTGTCTTTATTTTCAAGACCTTATGGTCATAAGGTCATATGTAAGTAGACTTATATATAGGAGAAGTTAATTTTGTTAGTAATTCTCCTAACTTATAGGAGAAGTTAATTTTGTTAGTATCGTTATTTTTAAGAAAACCAGACAGCATAATCAGGGGATGGAAGTTCAAATAACAGAGACTTGTTTATATCCCTGTCTGCAGCTGTGTGACTTTAACAGGGAGTATAAATTCTTTTTGGTTAAATGAAATAAAATTTTGATAGGTACTTCAAAACTGCCCTCCAAAACGGTCTCTGTTTACAGTCCCAGCAGAAGAAAGCTTTCCCTCCCCCAGCACCCTTCCAAAACTGGGTAGTACCATCTTTTTGTTTCTGTCAATAAGAGGACAAAGCTTTCGGTGCTGTGCCCACGTGCGTTTCTCCAGCGACCCGTGAGGCTGTGCGTCTCTTTGTGTACTTACTGATCAGTAGTATTTTTTCTTTGAGTTACCTTTTTATGTCCTTTGCTCATTTTTCTGTTACGTTTCATGTCTTAAAACCTATTGGTTTGTGTAAGCTTTGTTGATTACATATGCTCTAAATATTTTCCATCCGTCATTTGAATTTTAACTTTTTTTAATATATTTTATTGATTATGCTATTACAGTTGTCCCATTTTCCCCCCCATTCCCCTCCACCCTGCACACCCCCTCCCACCCACATTCCCCCCTTTAGTTCATGTCCGTGTGTCATAAGTTCTTTAGCTTCTACATTTCCCACACTGTTCTTGCCCTCCCCCTGTCTATTTTCTACCCACCGTCTGTGCTACTTGTTCTATGTACCTTGTCCCCCTCTCTCCTCCTCCCACTCCCCCGTTGCAAACCCTCCATGTGATCTCCATTTCTGTGTTTCTGCTCCTGTTCTAGTGTTTGCTTAATTGGCTTTTGTTTTAGGTGTGGTTGTTAATACCTGTGAGTTTGCTGTCTTTTTACTGTCTTATTTTTTATCTTCTTTTTCTTAGATAAGTCCCTTTAACATTTCATATCATAAGGGCTTGGTGATGATGAACTCCTTTAACTTGACCTTATCTGAGAAGCACTTTATCTTCCCTTCCATTCTAAATGACAGCTTTGCTGGATAGAGCAATCTTGGATGTAGGTCCTTGCCTTTCATGACTTGGAATAGTTCTTTCCAGCCCCTTCTTGCCTGTAAGGTCTCTTTTGAGAAATCAGCTGACAGTCTGATGGGAACTCCTTTGTAGGTGACTGTGCCCTTATCCCTTGCTGCTTCTAGAATTCTCTCCTTCATTTTAACCTTGGCTAATGTAATTATGATGTGCTGTAGTGTGTTCCTCCTTGGGTCTACCTTCTTTGGGACTCTGAGCTTCCTGGACTTCCTAGAAGTCTATTTCCTTTGCCAGATTGGGGAAGTTCTCCTTTATTATTTGTTCAAATAACTTTTCCACTTGTCGCTCTTCTTCTTCCCCTTCTGGTACCCCTGTAATTTGGATGTTGGGACATTTAAAGATGTCCTGCAGGTTCCTAAGCTGCTTCTTATTTTTTTGAATTTCCTTCTTTTCTGTTTGGTTGTTTCTTTCTTCCTTCTGG
>PVKU01004148.1:63761-155398 GCA_004027475.1 Anoura caudifer
TGGTAGTGATGCTGTATGTGGGGGCGGGGTCCGAGAGGAAACAATGGTGCTTGCTCTGCTCACTCTCGGATTCCAGTCCCTTCCACCGCTTCCCCTTCGCCTGGATTATCTGTGGGTGAATGTGGGACCACCTGGTCAACCAGCCGTCTTGCGCAGCCTCACTGGGTCTGCACAGTTGCCACCCTGTGCCCGGGGTCTGCTAGCTGCCACCTATGCCCCTTGGGATCTGCTAGCTGTCACCTGTGCGCCTGAGATCTGCCAGCTGCTGCTGCCTGCAAGCCTGGTGCACACCTCCACTTTTTCCTGCCACGACTCCACCCCTCTTACTGGTCTGGATGAATGGTTGTTGGACTTCCGTACAGTTCAATTTTCTATGAGTTCTGGTTGTTTTCTTGTTTCTAAATCTTTGCTGTCCTTAATTTTGGTTGTGAGAGGAGGCACAGTGTGTCCACCTATGCCTCTATCTTGGCCAGAAGTCTGAATTTTAACTCTCGATGATTCTTTTCTAGTACTGAAGTTTTTAACTTTCCCATAGTAAAATCAGTCATTTTTATGGCTCTTAGGTTTCATGTCTTGTTTAGGTCTTCCTGAAACCCTGTTCAAATGAAACTGTTTGTGTGGTTTTGGTTAAATACCATAATTCAGGGTTTGCAATCCTTTATCCTTCTGTAATGAATCTAAGCCTAACTCTTGAAAAAAACATTGAATCATTTAGCCTTCATTCAGTAAGAGTATTTATTGTCTCACTGCCCAGCACTGAAGAAATTACTACTTGAAACATTTACATATTTCACCTGCTTCTTTTCTGTTGCTTGGAAGATATTTTATGGTAAATTATTAATGCACAATGCCTTATAAAACTCCTAACATCCTAATTTTTCATTATTTTAAAATTATATATTCATTGCATTAGTGTACCCATGAAAGTAGAATATTAAATTCTAAGAATTATTTTTAAGCCACTAAAGTAGCAAAACAAATCTTCTAATTCTAGGCAGAGATTATTCTTCTGTAGATAATTGTTAGGTGCCGTCTCTTTCGTTCTTTCTTTCCTTTCATTGTTTTTACTCCCCTCTCAGCCTTCTGAAGGGAGGGAGAGATTGGGATAATTCAGACTGGTATATATCTGGCTGTCAGATTTTAGATACATATTAGAAATAAAGGAGGCTACTCTACATGGTATTCTTGTAAAAAGTGTGTGTTCATCCAGCTATAGGAAACACACTTGTATTTTAATTAATTGTGGTGCATTTAATTCCAGCTTGTCATTGACTAAAGTAAAAGTTGCACATAGTGATTCTCAGGTCTGACCTTCCTAATGCTTCATACTAATGTCACGTATCCTTTTCTTGAAGATATATGATTATAAGCATTATAGGTTATGGTGAGGAAGCTCTTCCTCTGAAACAAAAAAATAACTCGTGAAAAAATCTATCATTACTATAACCCCTCTTCTTCATTCCCTGAGACTATAATACGTGTTATACAAAATAGTTTCAAAGGTAGTTAACAACCAAAAACTTTACCCAGCGGAATATCAGTTTACCGTATTTTACTTTATATATAGCTGCACCCTAACATGAAGGAATACCATTATTAGGCCATGGACTGCAAAAAGAATGTTTGTGTGTGTGTCCTTGAAGAAAATCCCTAGACAATTATTAAAATGTGTGATTTAATATAATATATAATTTCCATAGATTTTAAAAAATTTCTTAAGTGCTTTCTATAATATGCAGTATGTTCTGGTAAGTATTTGGCTTTCATAGGCATATCAGAAATAAAGTGACTTGGGTAAAGTGGAAGGTTTGAATTAGTTAACATGACTGTCAGTGAAAATGTCCATTATTTCCCCATAATCGTGGTTGTTTTTGTTTCAGTGGTTATGACATTCCTCTCAACCCTTTACACCTCATCCCCTTCTATGCCGGTTCTCGGCACCATGATTTCCACCACATGAACTTCATCGGGAACTACGCATCGACATTTACGTGGTGGGATCGGCTTTTTGGAACAGACTCTCAATTCATTGCCTATACAGAAAGGATGAAGAAGACCGAGAAAAAGACTGACTAAATATTTTGTAACACTTCCCGAAGATGTACATTTTCCTGAATTAAAACTAGTAGTTAACATTGCCTCTGGGGAGCAGAAATAAGCATAGGTCTTGTCTGCTAGGTGATAAAAATTAACAACCTTTGTCTTCCTAGTGGGAACTTTCCATTCAAGTTCTGTATGTGTAGAAATAAGTAAGGAAGTCTCAAACACCATGTTGCTGACCTTACGAAAAGGTTTGAAACAATAGAAGACCTATGTCTTTTCCCCTCCAGTAACACCATAGGCCTGAAATTGATACTGGTCTTTCAATATTTTAAATATACAGTGACCATTTGAAAAACTCTTTAATAGTGGATATTGGGCTCATGTGGAACTTTAAACATTTTTTAGAGTTTGCCTAAAGATCAAAATATCACGGGTTGAATGGCATCGATTGATCTAGTGTCGATGAGGCTGTAAAAATCAGAACAGCACTGTGAGTTTCCACTCTGGTCTGCAGCTGACCAGTTTGGGGTGATTTCTGTTGTTTTGGGAAGTCCTTATGGGTTCCAATGTACTACCGGTATCTGGGTATTTCTGAATTGATATAAGTGGAATATTTTAGTCTAAAAGTTCTCATGTTCCTTGAATTTTTTTGAAAATGAAGCTTTATTTCTGCTATTTACCCATTAATTTTTGAAAATCAGGTTTTTACTACACTTAAAGCTGTATCTGGAAACTTTGTGAACTGATTTGTATTTGCACTTTGAGCTATTAAAATAAATGTGTTTTTCTGTCTGATTACCTGGTTTCCAGTTTTGAACATCAGCTGTCACCTTTTATTTTATTCTTATAATGAAAAGTACAGAAATCGTTAAATTATTAAGTTTTGTAATAAAAGGAATGATTTTATTTTTTGTAAGTGCTTCATTTGCTTTATTTATTTATTTAACAGTTTCAACATGTCCTTATTGGGCTGTCTATTAAGGGAGATTCCACTGACCTGTTTCAGTAAAGGGTATTGAAGCAGCTCTTTTCTCTACTTAGGAAATGTATGGAAGAATAGAGCTAAACTTTTTAGGGCTGATTTAATCTCAGATGTCTAGTTTCTAACTCAAATCAGGAGTTGATAATTCTAATGTAATGATTTGTTACTATTTTAAAGTATGGGTCCATTTTCTGATGAGTTTCTGTTTTTTTGAAAAGGAAGCAAAATAGTTCTGTTAAGAGGGAACTGAATCTTAATAGGAGGAGATACTTAATCAAGTGGGTACTAGCTTTAAAAGGACTCTGAAGTTTCCAAGTTCAAATGAATTGCATTACTGAGGAGGGAAAGAATTTGCAAATGTGATTGTGAAACTTAGATGATCAGGCAGTGAGTCAGTCATTTCAGGCTGTCTTTTCCTGTAGGTTGGGTTCAGGTTCAGTTTCTCCAGAGAAGAGCCTTCCTATCTCTGTTTGGGGAAGAATCTGCCCACATGCCATCATTCTGGGAATCACGTACGGAAAGATGGCTTAAGATTCCCCTATTAAGTAGGTGCTCTTTCACAGAATCCCTCTTCTCCGATTTATACCCACCTCACCCAGGACTTCTATATGGAGAGTTCTGAGCCTCTTCTGTTCAATTTCTGTTAAATGTCTCTAGAGAATAAACCTGCCATGGCAGGGGTGACCATGCTGATTAGGGAAAGAGACCTGTGACTCAAAGGCTTTGTACACAGTTTTGAATGAGAATGCAATTGCGATCTCAGTATGTTGCAATACAGCGTTAGAAATTTTTAGTTGAGTGCATTTTGCAAACAGAAGCACACAGGTTGGTGAGTGATGAGTGATCACAATCGTGTAATTACTACCCAGATCAAGAGTTTGACTACCTTCACTTTTGACCAGGAATAAAATTAAAACTCTTGGCTGCTCTAACAACTGAATCCAGAGAATCTTGACTACTGAGTTTCTCATGTAGTGACAGGAGGCTTTGCCTGTGGCTTCAGTTAAACAGATTTGTTACAGATTTGAATAATGCCATTGAAGGCAAGCTTGTCAGATTTGTAATTAAGGCAAAGGGAAAAAAGCTAACACTTTGTTCCACATGAAGATCAAGATTCAAATTTTTTGTCTTCTTTGGAAATTCAGCTGTACAAGTGGAGGGTGGCAGGATCAAAAGCAATATGTGTCTGAAAAACTGAAGAATATCCGAAAGTTTCGGTAATCTTAAACTGAATTATTGTCAAGCCTAAACTGCAAAGAAGTCAATGGTTTCATTTTACTCTGCGTTAGCTAGCTGCACATGGAAAAGCATATATTTACTGTGTCCTATTTTGAGTAATATTTAAAAGATAGTAACCAGGAATGGTTCAAAGTCTAGCAATGACAGAAAAATAGTTTAAGTAAATATAGAGGTGTAGTGTAGAGCAGTTCTACTAAATATAGTAACTGCTACATGTAGGACTTGATTATCTTTTGGGGAAACACATTTATTTCAACCCTTAAGAAACAGTATGGACACATTTAAAAATTTTTTTTAATAGAACAGGATACTAGAATCTTGATTATTTCTTTAAAAACAACAACAACCACATTCTCTCCTTAAGACTTGAAGAAACTTTAAGATTGTAATACAGAGAGAAGATATTTTTCTACCTGCTGTTGGCTTGAGTACTTCAGTGGAAGAAGAGATTTTCCAGAGTTGTTGAAATTTCAGAATGCTGCTGTGTCCTCAATGACCTGAAAAGCTGTTAAATTTAATCATCTGCCTAAAGTTGAATCTCCTTTCTGTAATAGACATGAAAGGGGCTACAGCTGAGACCACCGGAGAGCAAACACACCGTACAGCAGTAGCTAATTGCCAACTCATGTCATTTGTTTTGCTTGGAGCTGTGAGGACCAAGGAAACAGCACAGGAATGAACTGCATAGACCTTGATGTGGAGCTGGACTGTGCTGTTTACTGTGTGGCCTGTGTGACCTTGGACAGGTTGCAAGTTAACTGAGTCTCTGTTTTCTTGTCTGTAAAATGGGAATATTAATGCTTGCCTTTCAAGGTTGCAAGGATTAAACAGCTATAAAAAACCAGGCAAAGTGCCTAACACATAACAGAAACAGCAGCAAAGAGCTGCAAATTAAAGAAAGCAACTATTTATTTTTTCTGAATTTATTTTTGAATATTTTATCAAATGGACCATCAAGAAATGGAAAATTTGAAAGCAGAATTCATCCATTTCATTGGAAACTGATTTTTCCATGCACATACCAATGATATATGCAGCTTTTACAGATATTTTTCTGTAAGATGTGTGTAGAGGTAATAAAGAAATTGATATAAACACCAAATGCACATTTAAACTTAGCTATTAGTTCATAGCACTGTAACTTAGCAGATTTATTAAAAACAAAAAAATTAAAAATTTTTTCAATTTGGTTAGAAATTTTACATTGAAATGGTGTTTATCAACCATTTTACCAGTTTTTAAAAATTTTAGTCCAAATGAATCATGTCTTATTTTGTAGCATTCCTTATAACATCTCTCAAAGTGATTTTCCTGCTCTGAGAAATACTGTTGGATTGAAAGCATAAAATAACTCTGGAACAAGATAGTCCAGGTGGCTATTGCCCCAAACAATTTAGTTTACCAAAGTGAATGGTCTCTTTAAATTATGTTAATTCTATTCTGGTTTATTTTTACTGTGTAGTCCAAGGGTGATCTCTAGACATCCCTTAGTTTACTTCACTAAGCTGATATACTACACAGAATTTCTTGCGCAAGACTAAGGATTGACTACTTTTTATTTTTCAAAGAATTAATACAGGGTAGTGAGGACAAGTAACAAGATGGCAACAGCATTTGGAGACTCCGCTGTCAGGAAGCATTCCCTTTTAATACAGCAGCCTGCAGGCCCCGCTGCTTTCACAGTTTATAGCCTGAACAGTCCCAGGCTGAGAACTTGGCGATGATTAAGATTTAATTCTGGCCAAGGGATGGATGAGGAAAGTGGTTCTTTTCCAAAGCAAGGAGCAAGACAGAAATATGTCACAAAAAATCTTGAGCTTTACTTTTATAAAGAACATGTAAAAGCACAACTCTAGTCTAAAAAGTACATTAAGGAGTCTATAAAGTCAGTTTTTCTTACAAACTGAATATGGGCTTGATGATATAATGTATCTTTACCTGTGTTTCTAGTCTTTATAGATATCCTGTTTGAAGTTCTACTTATTCTTGTCTTTTAGATCTCACTGTTTAGGTGTAATTTACAATAATACCCAATTTTCTTATCTCCAGTGATTAGGCTGCTGACCCAAGCCTACCAGTCTGACCCCAAAATCTTTGGGATTTTATGTGTGAACATTGAGAAGGGTGCTGAGTCTGTCTATAGAAAACACTGTAAACGTCCCTCTCACTGAAAGAATGAAGCTAACACAGAGGTCGGGGCCGGAAAGTAGCCCTTAGGTGGATGGCTAGATAGATGGAGATTCCTAATGCTGGCAGAGTCCTGGGAAGAACTGGGAAAGAGGCCAGCTCTCTTTGTGTGAATTAATGTCTCCTTCCTCCCATTTCTTCCTTTCTATTACAGCATTTTGAATTTAATATGTTTTAGTTGCAACAAAGCAAGTCCTGACTAGTTCATCTACTCTACTCAGGACTTCAAAGCCAGTAGAGCCAAATTCCAGGTTTCCTTTGGTTAAAGGTGTATTTCCATGTGAACTGACAGAAATAGGCAGCAGTGGCAGGTTCTTCCTCGAGTTCGGAACAATGCTTCTCTCAGATCTGCCCACATTCATAACCATGAGCTGTTCCCTGTAGTTTTGGAAGTGGTTGCAGCTGAATGAATGTAGATTTTGAGCAAGTGAGTTTTAAATTGTTGAGGCTTGACTTAGATGGAGTATCAGATGTCAACGGAGGAGCATAGCTTGGTCTCTTTAACAATCTACATATTCAGCCCTGGCTGATGTGGCTCAGTGGATTGAGCACCAGCCTGTGAACCAAGGGGTCATCAGTTTGATTTCCAGTCAAGGCACATGCCTCGGTTGCGGGCTAGGCTCCCAGTTGGGGGCACAAGAGAGGCAACCACATGTTGATATTTCTATCCCTCTTTTTCTCCCCCACTTCCCTTCTCTAAAAGTAAAATAAATAAAATCTTTAAAAAAAGAATTTGTATATTCACTCAGTCAGTACATATTAGTTTCAATTATGCATGAACTCAATCAGGCTCTACTAGCATACACTGGGGGCGTGGGGGGCATGATTTCTGCCTTCAGAATTTATAGTATACTGGAGATTATGGTTGATTAAATAAGTAGTTATTAAAAAGCTCTGAAAAGAGACAGGCACAAGGGAGTTTGGGATCACATAGCAGCAGGATCTTTCTTGCATGATGGAAGCTGTTAGGGAAGGTTCTTGTAGAAGTTATGTTAAATCTGAGACCCTGATAGCAAAAGTTACCCAGAAATGGGGAAGTGGGGGATGGGCAGAAAGGGAAGAGTAATTCAAGTAAAGGGAACAGCATGTGCTAAGAACTGACAGTAAGGGCATGGAATACCCCACATACTGCATGAATGGGAGACACAGGGTGATGATGAGAGAAGTTGGAGAAATAAAGCTGGCTCATGATGCACTTTAGAGTTTGTTTCTGAAGCATTTTAGATGAGGGAGCATGCACAAGAAGCAAGCCGAGGTAGAAGAATGGAGGACTGTAGGGATTTGTAGCTTATTTTCCATCAGAGCGCCTGTGATTAACTCTCACTTGCTCTCTGGTTCCTCTCCTAGGTAATCCCATCACTTCAAGGTACCACTTGAGCCTCTTTTTTCATGTGGTGCTGTTGCCCTGGGCCCTGTTGGCTGTCCAGCTGAGCACAGGTGAGTCGTGACATCCATGGAGGGTGGATTCAATGACTAATGAAATAGTAGAGGTGTTAGGAGGGGGTTGAACAAAATAAGAAGATAAGGAACTAGTTCCTAGGAAGAGGTGAAACTAAGTAAGGGATGGTAGTTGGGTTGTTAGGTTTCTGCAAGTGTTAAATACAAGCAAACCCCAGGAGTCAAAATATTTGCTGGGGCAAGGAACCAGACAGAACAAGTAAAACACTGAAGCTTGGAGGCATCCTTCGTGAGAATTTTGAGCAGTGTGGAAGCCAAACCTAATGTCTTTACACAACAAGGAAAATGTAATGACTCAGTGTGTTTGGTAACACTTCCTGCCACAAGGGGGTTCCCAAGCAGCTGGGGTGTGGCGTGTTCTGAATCTGTGAATTAATTAATTATTTAACCCATCTAGTTATAGGATATTTATGGTATGTTTTTTCAAAGTGTTTAAAATACTCAACGAGTCGCTTCTTAACAGCACTTGTTTTTTCTAGACTTCAATCCTGCTAACTCCCAATCAAAATAAACTCTCCTATGCATAGTGATTTGTTTTAGCCAGAGAATGCGCTGATCACTGGCCAAGGCCATCCTGAGTCTGTGCCCTGGAGAGTGAACTCTCTCCCCTTCCTCTCCGGTAGGAACTACATGCTAATCAACTTTGTATTCCTCACCGACAACATTCCACTGAGTAACTACCTAGCATATAGTAGCTTCTAGATAAAAGTTTGTTGAATGATTAAATGAATTGGAATCCCTACTGTATACCATGGAAATAATGCAGCATGTCTCCGCCCTTCTGACTTCACCACTTCTTATTTATATAAATTGTACTAACTTTTAAACCCCTCTAAATTTTAGTCTTATTCATAAAATGTGGTCAGAGAGTGGAAGATTAAAACCAATAGGTAGTACAGTGTGCAGTTCAAAGATTTGAGATATTAAGGCTATTTGGAATGATATCCTTTTAGAGGTATATTGGTTATTTTCTTACAGTTGTTAAAGTTTAAAAGGCATAAAATTCCTGTGGGCTTAAATTAAAATATTAGGACACATTTCATTTTTTAAACAAGTATTTACTGAATCTCTTTTATGGGTTACCCTCATGGTGCTAATCTTCCGCAAAGAAAAGAAAGCAACACAAGTGAAGAAACACGATATTGTGATGAGCAGGGTGAAGGGAATGAACAGGAAGAGATGAGAGAGAGTACTTGGGAGGAGACAGATTCTGCAGGACAGTGGAACCATGGTAAGAAGCTGAGAATTCCAAGAACATTGGAAAGCTGCTGGAAACTTTTAAGCAGAGGGGTGATATAATCTGATTTACATTTTGAAAATGGGCTGCTCTGTGAGTAATAAATTCTATGTGGGTAGAAGTAGGAGGTGGGATATGAGGCCATTGCAATTGTCCATGTGAGAAAAAGGTAGTAGTTTAGATTAGGGTAGTGGCAGCGGCCTTAGCAAGAAGGGATGAAACAATATATATGAGTATAAATATATAAAGACTAATATATGATAGAATTGATAGAAATTGCTGATGTGGAGCATGGGGAAAGGGGGCAGATTGAAGATGTAAACTGAAATTTAATTTTTTTTTTAAGATTTTATTTGTTTATTTTTAGAGAGAGGAGAAGGGAGGGAGAAGGAGAGAAACATTAATGTATGGTTGCCTCTTGTGTGCCCCCTGTTGTACCCTGACCGGGAATCGAACCATCAACTCTTTGGTTCTCAGGCCCGCACTCAATCCACTGAGCCACACAAGCAGGGGCTGGAATTTTATTAAATAAATGCATAATAAGGCCATTTCTGAGATGAAGTAGATTGGGAGAAAACCTGTTTTTTTTGGGAGGGGTGAACGGTGATTTATAACATTTAATGAGAGTATTAAAGATCCAAGTAGATATGATTATTGATTATAATGAAAGTCTGTGCAATGTTTACAGTTATTGTAGATTTCTGTGCAACTTAACTCACATTGTAAATAAAGATTTTATTTATTTACAATATTCTTTAATTTATAAGATGACCAGCATCTCATAGCTAAAGAGAAAACTAATCGTCCTTTTGTGACATTTGATAAGAGTGCAGCATTTGATTTTCATTTGGCAACTTCATTCCCAAACATGAGGATAACAGTTAGTGGAAAAATTAAACCCTATAAAGCAATATATTCCCTTAGCTGCTAGGGCCTAGCACAACATTTTGTAAATTATTATATTATTTTTATACTATTTTTGGAGTCTTATTTTTAAATAGTAGAATGTATCATTTTAAGTTAAATCTGATGAGCACCACCACCACATTTTATGGTTGTTACAGAAATCACATTTAAAAAAATTTTTTTAAAGATTTTATTTATTTTATCTTTAGAGGGGAAGGGAAGGAGAGAGGGAGAGAAATATCAATGTGTGGTTGCCTCTCGTGCGTCCCCTGCTGGGAATTGGCCTGCAACCCAGGCATGTGCCCTGACTGGGAATCGAACCATGATCCTTTGGTTCACAGGCCCGCGCTCAATCCACTGAGCTACACCAGCCAGGGCGGAAATCACATTTTTAAAAAAAATTTTATTTTAATTGTTGTTCAAGTACAGTTTCCTGCCTTTTATCCCCATCCCAGCCCATCCCCCAGAAATCACATTTTATAGTTGGTAAAGGCACAGGAATAATTATTTCTTTACAGATGGGAGGAGGACATGGAAATTCAATTCATTGTTTGTTCCTAGTAACATGGTAAGATGTTAGATTTATAGTATGTTTTCCTGAAATAGAGTCAGCTCATCCAAAGAAATTAAATGAGGGGTAATTCTAAAATACATCTTTGAGCTAATAATATTTCTCCCATGTATCCTGGCTTTGGAATTTGACCTCTGTGAATTTAGGTGGCTTTTCTGTAAAATGTGCATAATAAATGAGGTCATTGTAAGAATGAAGTTAGAAAATGCAGGTTAAACCCTGAAATAGTTTATAAATGTTATGTTTTATTTCATTTTATTTTTTTGTTATGCTTGAATAAGATATAGAGATTCCTCAATTTGATTTAGGACTACTCATCTATAAGGAAGGTAATTTTCCCACACTTATCACATGGATGTCGATGAAGTTTATAAAGTTCCTAAGGCTCTTGAATAGAGATATTACTGATTTTCAACTGCCTTTCTTTTTTCTCTTCTTTTTCTTATTTTTACTTCCTTTTCCTCCACTCCTCCTTCTCTTCCTTTTCCTCCTTTCTCTCTCTCTCTTTCTCCTTCTCCCCCTCACTCCTCTCCCCACCCTCCCCTTCTTCTCTTACACAAATCCTGTTTAGGTTCTTGGCTACACTCTCTTCCTTTTACTATAGGGTTCCCCTGAGAGAGACAATTCATTAAATCACTCACGAGAAGGCAAAACTAGCCCCTCAGCCTGAGGCTGGCCCTGCTGGGCAGCTACCGCTCCGTTACTCCTGGACCCTCATCTACCGAGTACTATATTGGATTCTGCCGTCTCCAAGTTGCATATCTCTGGATGCAGGACCCTGGAATAATAAATCAAGCCATCTACATTAACTTGGAACAAGGCTCCATATGAATTAATTTTCAACAAAACAGCCAAAGCAAGTGTTGTGTTTAGGGTTTAGGAGAATCTCGATTTAACTTCAAAGACTTTGATCAATCAACATTGAAGTGCACAATAACAATAATTATGTAATGGTACTATGTTAAATTCATAGTTATTGATGAATAGTGTTTGAGCATCCCCTTGATGAATGTGCTGTAGTTTCTTCTTCTTCTTTTCTCTCTTCCTTCCTTCCTTCCCTTTTTTGCAAATAAACATGTGAGTGACCACTCACCCACCTCCAGGATGATTCCTTCAGTGGGGTTGGGTTTGTTGCCACTCACAAAGCTTCTTTGAAATTAAGGGTGCAGTCCTGGTAATGAGTAAGGGATTTGCTTATTTATTTATTTATTTATTTATTTTTCTCTCTGTACATGCATTTTTTAAAAAACTATATTTCAATTACAGTTGACATTCAATATTATTTTATATTAGTTTCAGCTATGCAACATAGTGGTTAGACAATTATATAATTTACAAAGTGATCACCCCAATAATTCTAGTGCCCACCTGGCATCATACATAGTTATTATAATATCATTGATTATATTTCCTATGCTGTACTTTACATTCTCATGACTACTTTGTGTACATGAATCGTTAATTAACCTTAATTTTGACCTCATCAACACTTTGGCCAGTCTATCTAGAAATAGAGAATCTTCCAAAGTGTTGGTCAAGGCAAGACATTTTTAACATATACGTGTGAACAAAACCTATTTACACACACTTCTAATTTTGTATTATTGCAGGGAAGTGAGCAGCTTTTACAAATAAGAGACTGTTTTACCTTGACGTCTTGCATGTTGTATAAAACAAAGAGGTGGACAGCTTTCTTTCTTGGACACTTGAGATTTAAAAAGGTACAGGAAATACCATAGATTGAAAAGTGACATAATGGACAAGGCATAGAAATTGTTTATGATGAAAGATTCCTGTACATCTTTGCATATCTTCAAAAGACTTCATATCCCCGAGTCATAAATCATTTGCTTTTTACATCACAAAGTTGTTATGCATTGTTTGTGTTGGCCAGCTTCCAGCAGCTGAAGGGAAAACTCATCATTCTTGGAGGTGTTTATCTAGTAGAAATTGGCAATTTGATTTTCATTTCAGTAATTTAATTTCTAAAGGTAAGAACATACTAGAAAATCCACTTTTCTCTTCTGAATATTGTATTTGTGGCAGGGTAGACTTAAAATTATAATACAGACAGCCCTGGCTGGTGTAGCTCAGTGGATTGAGCACGGGCCTGCGAACCAAAGGATGGCGGTTTGATTCCCAGTCAGGGCACATGCCTGGGTTGCAGGCCAGTTCCCAGCAGGGGACGCACGAGAGGCAACCACACATTGATATTTCTGTCCCTCTCTCCTTCCCTTCCCCTCTAAAGATAAATAAATAAAATCTTAAAAAAAATTACAGACAAAAAGAATGTGGGCAGACTAGGAACTACATTGAGTGATTACACAAATAAAATAAGAGACTTGGCGAGTGACTTTTGTTGCATGCAAGCAGCTTGGCAAATGTGGATGATGACTGAAGAGGAAATTGGTTGTTGCATCACGTCAGTAAAGGGATCCTGCAGGAGACCGTGGGAGCGGAGGAGCTTGTTGAGTAAGCAGAGCATTAACAACGTGGGGAAAGTCTGCGTGCCATGGTTAGAAGGGAGTTAGAACCAGTTGACTGGTTCATTCATTCATCTGTAATCATGTTGAGCACCTATGACTGTATCACTCCCTGTGCTAGGCTGTGGAGGCAAACACACCAGTCAGGCTGGTCTCAGTCTCTAAGTGGGATGGAATGGATATAGGACTCTGAATCTTGGGAGTTATAAACATGGAGCAGAGATGTAATGATTGAAACCATGAGCTACAGCATGAAGATAGAGCAGGACCAAAAGCCAACTGTGGGGCCCTGAGGAAGCCCTGGAAAGGTCATTGAATGTTAACTCTTATTAGATGAGTAGAACCTGTAGAGTAAAAGTTGAGTAGAAGAGTGAATGAGAGGTGAGAAAGTTATAGTGTTTGGATAATGATTAATGTGGAAAGTGAACTCAGGTGAACTCAGAATTTCTCCTTCCTTCCTTCCTTCCTTCCTTCCTTCCTTCCTTCCTTCCTTCCTTCCTTCCTTCCTTCCAGATAGGAGAGAATTGTGCAAAGGCAGAAATGCAAGAAGCACAAGAGGACCTGAAAGCATAGAGAGAGTAAGTTTTCCTGGTGCAGAAGAGGAGCATAGGAATGGGGACTTCCTTCTGTGGCCCTGGGGGGAGGAAAGACAGCTGAGAAGGTGTAGGGATCGTGTGGATATAAATATGGTTGTAGTTTGGGGGATGATGGTGTAGGAATTTGAAGTAATTGCTTGAGAGAGAGAATGAAATGAAGCAGGAGGAGATATAAGAAGTAAGACTTCCTTAGGCTCTCTAATGAAATTCTCTGAGGAAGAGGCTCCTGGCACCAGTTTTGGCCCACCGAATGATGGACATCTCAGGAGGGAGGGTAGTGTCATCAAGGGGAACGATGGAGAAGGTGGTTTTACCCAGTGACAGAGGAGTAACCACCGGGGGAGGATGTTGCTATAGTCCAGGCAAGAAACGACTGGTTAATAACTGTGGAGACAAAGCAGAAGGAATCGTTTTAGAAAATAAGAATGTAAGAACAGCCAGAAGTGTCAGCTGTCCAGTGCCCTTGTCACTAGTCATGTGTGGCTATTGAGCACTTGAAGTGTGCCAGTCTGAATTGTGATGGTGCGCTATGATGTCAGTTACACAGATTTTAAAGACTTAGCATGAAAAAAATATTTCATTAATACATTTATATTACCAGTTAAAATGATAATATTTGGGAAATAGTGGGTTAAGCAAACGTTATCATTAAAATTAACTTCACCTGTTCCCCTTTATATCTTTAACATAGCTACGAGAAAACTTGCAATTACATATACGGCTCATGCTGCATTTTAGTGGAGCAGTGTTGCTGGATGGTCAGGAAGACTGGTATAGCCACTGGGATATAGAGTATTTGTACAGGGTAGAGTTGTAGAAAAACAATGATAAAGCCTTTGGACCACATTTAATTTGAGCTGGTAATTAAATGTTTCCGTGGTGCTACTTGTGGATGAAGTGCTGTCCGGCTGATTCAAGCAGCATGCTCAGAATGCATTTGATCATTACCTGTCTGCTATGGAAAATATCTTAACTGATACAAATGGAACAGGTAGTGAGTTCATTAAGGAGAAAAATCAGTGAAAGAAGAGAATCATAAGAACATGGAGTGTCCAAGCATAATTTTAAGAATTTATTTTAACATAAAACACAAGCATATATGAGGTCTGTCTGGAAAGAAAGTCCAGCCATTGTCAATATAATGAGAACAGTTTGCATGACATGATGTAACCTGGTAGCCAAGGAGAGTGGACTGGAATGCGTATGTGTGAACAATGACGACTTCACTGTACTAGTCAGTGGAGGTGGTAGACATTGTTGAATGAGTACGTGCACTGTGTGGCTGTTGTATTCAAAATGACCGAGCCAGTAGAGCCAATGAATCTGCATCCAATTTTGCATTAAGCTTGAACATTCCTCCATGGAAACTATTTGGATGATTTGGAAGGCCACAGCTCTAGGCAACTGGTGATTGGCAGCTTCATCATGAACAACGTGCCCACTCATGCATCATGTCTCATGCAATGGGGGGAAACATTTTGGGGGGAAACATCAAATCACCCAGGTAACTCAGCCCTCCTACAGCCCAGATTTGGCACCTTGCAACTTTAGTTTTTCCCAAAACTAAAATCACATTTGAAAGGGAAGATATTTCAGACCATCGATGAGACTCAGGAAAATATGACAGGGCAGCTGATGGCATTTGTGTGAAGTCCCAAAGTGCTTACTTTGAAGGGGACTGAGGTGCCATTGTCCTATGTACGATGTTTCTTGTATCTTCTTCAATACATGTGTATTTTTCATATTACATCGCTGGATACTGTCTGGACAGACCTCCTACTCATCCACTGGTTGGTTGCTGATTGTAGGAACAGTGCCATTTTTTTCCCATATTGCATTTTCTACCATTATCAGTTTCAGTTTCTTTAAAGTAGAGGGACAGGTTTTTGAACCAATCTAATAATAGCATCGTGAGAGACTTTCCTGAGTTTTTGTTAGTCCTTCGCTGCTTTCTCTATACCTAATTCCATTTTAAAAGTTCAAATGCTTCCCAAAGCATTTAACTGTTTTTCTACCCTTGTATTTATCAGTTTTCCTAATTTTTAATTTCACAACTCCAAGTAAACCTGGCATGAACGTTTTGGTGGCACACCTGACTGACTCTTGGTCTGAGCGCAACCCAGTGATGAGAGAAGCGTGAGAGCAGCCCCAGCCCCGGTCAGGAACACAGGCCTCTGTCGGTGCACCTCAGCGTACGAGTGGAGAGATGCTTAACGAAGGCTGCCTGAGAGAATCTCTTCAGTGCTAACAAGGGATGACAGACATGGTGTTTGGAGTTGACGAAGCAGGATGAAGGATTTGGAAGCAGGAATGCCCGGATGGGCACTGCAGCAGCCAGCGAGAGGGTACCGTGACTGGGCAGTTGGTCCCACCAAGGAGGGGAAGGACACAGGAGGCTTCTGTTCGTTGAGCACTTCTCTCATGTCTACCCCCCTGCAGGCACTGTTTCATGGAATGCTCACAGTGTCCCTCATTTTCAGATGAAGTTATTGAGCCATTTCTGGAAACAATAGAGCTGGGATTAGAACATTGTTCTATGTTCCATCAAAAAAACTTCAAAATCAGTCTCTTCAACCATTGTTCCTCCAGTATTATTGTGCATCAGAATCACCACGAGAGAGTGGGGTGGGGTGGGGGTTGGAGAGCTTATTCAGATGCAGATTACAAGCCCTATCCCCAGAAAATTGGATCCCACTGGTCTGGAATGTGGCGATGCTCATCTGGTGATTGTGATGTAGAAGGTTCATGAGAGATGAATTGCAATACAATATTGTCCCTACATGGAAATACAGCGGAGGGTCAGCCAGAAAGGGAGGGAGTAGTGCTGAGTGAGAGATGGAGCCCAGGGATGGATACAGTGGGTGCCTGCAGACCGTCATTCCAAATTGCAAGTGCCACGTATTACAGCTGAAGCAATTCTATGAATTGCTTGTTAAACACAGCCATTATTTACAAAAAATAAATTATATAAACTTGCAATTAAATAAATTATGTGAAGAACGAAGGCAATAAACATTCAAAATTCATCACTTCTTATGTTGCCACATTTTGTTATTGCTGTTTCTGGGGTTATTTGTGTCTGTGGTATCTGTATAGGAGGGATGCCATATGTATTAGTTATCTAGCGCTGCATAACAAATGACCCCAACCACAGCAGCTTAAAACCACAAACATGTATTTCTGACCAGTTTCTGTGGATCTAGAGTCTGGCTGCTGCTTAGCTGGGTTGTTCTCACTCAAGGTCTCTAATAAGTCAAGCTGGAAGAAATGCAGTCATCTGAAGGCTTAGCTGAGGCTGAAGGATTTGCTTCCAAGCTTGCTCATGTGGTTGTTGACAGGCCTTAGTAATTCATAGACTGTTGGATTGAGGATGCCAGTCCTATGGGCTGTCGGACAGAGGCCTCCATCAGATTTTTTGCTGCGTGTGTGGGATTCTCTACAATATGGCAGCCAAATTCCTCCCAAGGACAAGTGATAAGAGAAGGGGAGGGAGAGAGGAAGAGATGGGGCGGGGGGAGAGAGAGAGAGAGAGAGATATGGAAGCTCCAGTCTTTTTATAACCTAACTTTGGTAGATACATCCTATCACTTCTGCTGTATTATGTTCACTAGTCTTGTGAACATAAGAGCGCGAGCCACTGAGTCTTGTCTATGCTCAAGTGGGAGGGAGGGAATGGAACACTCCTCTTGAACAGGAGGAGTATAAAGAATTTGTACCCACCCACACACCATGTAAAGGTGCATGGCTGCATACCTCTTCTCAACTGCCATGCTCAGTGATGTCACATTGTTAATTTGAAATCAGCCATGGTGGGCGTATTTACACCACGGAAATCAGCAAACACTCTAAATCAGGTTCCCACCCCCACCCCAGAGAGCTGACTTTTTGTAAGCACTTACCAGCACACTATTGGAGGGCCGTAGAGCTATGTGTTTACAGAACTTTTATGGTGTAGATGAATTTTAGAGAGGGCTTCAGAAGGAGGGAATAAAAGGTTTGAGATACAGAAAGAGACAGTTTTTGGATTTGAAAATGGCAGAGGCAATGCACAAATGGAGATTTGGGGAGCTTAATATGCCCATACCGATGCCAGAAGTGACATGAAGAAAATATCTCTTTCTTGCACATGCATAATTTGAAATAAGGATTGCCTACTATATTTTACTATGGGTGCACAAAGTTTAACACATTAGTGGCTTGACATGCAAGATTTCCTATCTAGCAATCAGGATGGACGTATCACCTTTTACTTAATTGCCTGTGAAGTCACAAACAAGTAATACACTCCAGTCAAGCTGACCTACACCTAAAATAGACCAGAAATTCAAAGACCAAGGTTTAATTCCTTTGAAATAATTCTGTGGTATATGTGGTATGCTCAATAATAAGTGAGCAGCTCTGTCACCTGCCAGATGAGCAAGAATTTTTCTAAAGGAGAAACTTCCAGAACCACTGCATTTTAGATCAGAAAGAGATTTTAGGAAACATAAGACAGTATTTCTTGAAGTATGTTTGTTCATCAAACATCATCAGAAATACACGATGTTCTTATTAAAACCTGGAACCCATCTCAGACCTCCTGCATTGCTGGGAGCTTAGGAATCTGCACTTTCACAAATAATTAATCCAATCCAAACCTTTCATTGTATAGATAAGAAACAAACTTCTAAGATGCAAAGAGAGCCCTCTCAAGTGAGACCATGTAATTGATAGGATTCCACCCATTTTTTTAAAAAAGTAAACAACAACTCATAAAGTTGAGATCTGAGAGAAAATAGAAAACATGCCCTTCATTTAAAGAGACAGCTGAAGGGCCACACAGAATAACATGTCGTTTCCCTGTGTCATCACTAGTTCATGCGCCCCACCCAGCCACAAATGAGCACGGTGACGATAAACTGCTAACATGAAAATCTTAACCTTCCACTTCTGAAGTTACTGGTTTTTAGCTACTCTGTTTTGCTTCTCTAGGTTTCCAAGGTTGCTCTTTTGGGCTTGATTTTAGAAGCATAATTATAACTCTGGTTTCAAACTTCTGGACCATGTAATCAAACACAGGCTGGTCATAGTGGAAAATATACAGTTCTTAGCTCTGCCTACATCTACAAAGAACATGGTTGGATCCCAATTCAACCCAGTGGCTTGTCTTTAGAGTGGCAGCTTTCCCCCAAAAGAAAAAGTCCATGTGGCTGGGAGGAATAATGTAGACAGGCAAAGGGGTTGAAAACCAGCCTCTCCAGCAGCATTTTTTTTTTTTTGATCCAATAAAATCATTTAAATATCTGGATCCTACTCTAGGAGAGAGATTTTTTTTTTTTTTAACTTCAGTGCAATTCATTGTTCAATGGAGAAAGAGCAAGTTAAGAAAAAATGTCTAGTATGAAAAATGACCTACACAGTGTCCAGTTTTTCTGCTTGGTGGAAATACCCAATGGATTATTTATTTATTTAGATTCATGCTGTTCTTGAATCCAAATGGCAACCGCATTAGAATAACATCTGCTCCAGAGTTGCTCCAGGAATATCAACCCTGTCTACAGACTGGGTATTTAAAGCTGTACATGATTTTATATTTTTATAGTAACTTTGAGAGGAGAATGCAGATGTTATCTTTTATTATGAGTTTTCTTTCTAGAATAGGATTTAATTAATTAATTTATTTATTTCTTGGAAGAAGGTTTTCCAGTCCTAATCAAGGCCTCAGGTGACTGCAGTCCCAGCCACATCTTGGTTACAACCAGAGCCAGAAACACCCAGAAACGCAGCTCCTAAAAGATTTAATATTAGTGCCAAAATAAATCCTTTGTCTAGTGCACCCCCAAAGTTGTACTTTATCTTTATCTTTTTTTTTTTTCTGGAAGAATCCAGGAACGTGCATAATACAATTAACAACAGCATCTGCAAACTGATAAAATGATTAAAAAAATTCTGTTAACTCTGTAAATCAACTGTTCTGTTTTCCAGCCAGACCTTGGAATAAATGAAAATCCATCCCTTGGGTTTGTGTTTGAACTATCAAAACAGTTATTAGAGATACATGGCGGGAAGAAAGCAAATGGATGCCAATATTTCTTTTTTCTTTTTTTTTCTGGAATATTCTCTAATTCTTGGAGCATCAAGATGGAAACCCAGGTCGGCTTGGACTAGAGGTCACTTTAGAAGGCTCCACTCACAACCCAAGAGTATTTTTTCCACACGCAACGTCATGAGTCTCTCAATGAAAACAACGTTTGCAAACCTAGATCCCAGCTGTCATTTCACCTGCGTTATCCCTTGATCCATCTAGCTTTTGACGTGGTCCTGAGCCAACAGATTCACGCAAGCAGCCTTCCAGCTCAACATCAGCCGGGCTCGCGGCGCGGCGGCCCCTCCTCGAAGTGGTTTCTCCTGCAGCTCCCCCGGGCTCGGCGGCGGGTAGTGCAGCCCGCCCAGCGCGGCTCGCCCCTCTCCTCTGGGTGGCCCCCGCGCACGGGCGGACACTCATTCCACCCGGGAAGGTGAGACGTGAGGAAGGTGGTGCGGAACTTGCCGCCCTAGCGCAGCCCAGCCAGTTCAGTCCCGGGGCCAGGCAGACAAAAGAGGCCGCCCGCGCAGAAAGGCACGGGCGATGGCCGGGTGGAGAGGCCGGGCGCTGCTGGCGCTGTGCGGGGCACTGGCCGCCTGCGCGTGGCTGCTGGGTGCTGAAGCCCAGGAGCCCGGGGCGCCTGCGGCGGGCATGAGGCGGCGCCGGCGGCTGCAGCAGGAAGACGGCATCTCCTTCGAGTACCACCGCTACCCCGAGCTGCGCGAGGCGCTGGTATCCGTGTGGCTGCAGTGCACCGCCGTTAGCCGGATCTACACGGTGGGGCGCAGCTTCGAGGGCCGGGAGCTCCTGGTGATCGAGCTGTCCGACAACCCTGGTGTCCACGAGCCTGGTAAGGGCGCTGCCATCCCTCGAGAGCCGCAGACGGTTAGACTGGTGGCGGTGGGGGTGCGAGGGAAAGGTGGGCCCAGCCGTGCCAGTGGAAAAGGACGTCTGGGGTGGAAGGTGGGAGTTAGGGGGAGGGATGGAGGTGAGGATGAACCTGACCGAGTGCGTTGTGGTTTGCTGGGTACCAGTCTCCGAGATTCTCCCTCCCTCCCCAGCCCCAAGTCCTGCCCCAACCGTTAGGCCAGCTTTTGGTGAGTTTAGGCCAGAGAGCCTACAGGGATGGAGGTAGGAGCACGAAGCAAGCAAATCTATGCTTTCGCCAGCCCAGCGGTCACTGTCACTTTGCTCTGTCAAAGACCCGAGGGAATAACAGAATCCTCAGGAAGGAGGTTGACCTCCCTTCCATACAGGAGTAGAAAGCTAAGGTGCAGAAGGCGGGACTTAGAGAACCAGGAAAAGTCATTTATCATTTGCTGCCTAATTTCCAGAGCACCAGTTTTATTGGATCTTCAGGCTCTGCATATCCATCTCTACCTGTACGTGTGTAGTGGGCGCATGAGCACTGTGGATGCGCAGGAAGTGTTAAGGAAATTAGCAACATTGGGCGGCGCAGACCCCTAGGCCCTCCTCCGAGGGTGGGAAAGTGGCCTCTGACAGGCATTCGGATTTTGAAACTGGACTCCACCTTTCTAAGGAAAAAGAAATATTCCATTTTTTCTGCTTTTGATACTGGGATGAGTAGTTTGTGACCAGATTTTTATTTCAGGTGACGTTTCCTTACAGTTAGTTATCTTATGCATCTTCCTCCTGAGTATTTAATTTATGTTAAATGTCATTCATTTAGTATATTAATCAATGGTATTTAAAACTGTTCTTGGGGCTCCCCCCACCCCATTATGTTTCTGCCCTGAAGAGTTATCTTCACGACCGAGGCTTCTAATAGAAAGTAACCTCAGCTATTTTTTCAAAGAGATTATAGGAAAACTAATGCTCACTTTTGTTGTCCTGTTTCAAGTTTAGAAGTAAAAGTCTAACATAATGTTACTGTTTGAATGTGATATTTTTTTGAAAATGAAAACAATAATTCTTTGGCTTGAATATCTGGGATGCATAGTTTGTCAAGATTTGTAAATATGCTTTTCAGATCGCAAGCTCTACAAGGTGGGGACCCCTCCAGCAACCCCTGCCCAGATCTGCAGACAGCAGGCACTCAGTACACATTAGGGAAAAGAAAGTGCATCATTCATTTGTCGAATAACACAGTATCTAAAAATATAATGGTCTATTCCTCATACACACAAAATACACAGATTTAATTCATTTTATGAAGATGAACTCAGAAATTTTTTTACGTTATGTGCTTTATAATTTCTTTTTAAATGGAGCAAATTTTAAGTTGATGGTATTACTTAATAATTGAATATGAAATGTCTATTTATTGTATTTTTAATTGTAATGTATTATTATGAACACTAAATAATTTCAAGGGTGATTGCTCCCCCTCTTCCCCCACCCCACCTTTTGAGAGGAGATAAGTAAGTTAGAAAGCTCTGGGGAACTAGTGTTATAAAACAAAATTCAGCTGAGTAAGTTTGAAAGACCTTATTGGCTTTATTCAATGATGCATGAATTGGGCAGCAGATACAAAGGAGCTCCAAGGTGCTGTATAAAATGAAGACTTTCCACAGAAGAGAGCGAGAACAAGGAAGTTGTAGGCAAAAAGAAAAAGCAAGTTGGTTTTTGCAGGGTTGCTTTTCTTTAGAGGGTGGCAAGGGCTTATCAGGCAGCTGACCTAACTAGCGTTGACCAGGTGGTTCCTGCTTGACTGGTTTAAGATTCCATTTCTGGGAGAACTGAAACTGTAATTGTCCTGGTTTGATGACATGGGGCTTAGCATAAGCGACTCCATTTTGGGTCTATTGTATTGTTTTTAACACTAGAAAGTGGAGAAGTCTAATAATATTTGTTTGATAATACATGCATGAATTAACTCTTTAGGAAGTTTTGGATAAAGGAAAGCGTTCTTAGATGGCCTTCAAATTCCTTTTAGATGAAGATATTTTAAGAAATAAGAAATGTATGCTTCATTTCTTCTGAGCATCCCGCACACTCCAGGTGGGCCAGGTTCTATGGGCTATGCAGTGATGTACAAGACAGTCCTTGCCCTTCAGGGAACTGGAATCAGGAGTTTAAAGGACAGTATAAAGGTACGAAGGGCTGCAAGAATGGTGTGGGAGGACCGGTGAAAGGACACCAGGGACCTCAGTTCAGGAGGATTTGGTCATTGAAAAATGGATTACTAGAAAGTAGAAACTATGTTTACAGAATGCTGAATGTTGAAATTTACCAATTCCAGGGCGGCTCATAGAGGGCAGATGTTTTAAGAGGCCTCTGCTTTTGAAAAAGGGCAACTGTCTTAACTATTCTCACCTTATAAGACTGATTTTTGTTTGAAATAACATTGCGATTACACTAATAGGAAATGATATTTAGTTTGACAAATTCATTTACTTGACTAAAACTTTGATGAAGTTGCCCAGGTATCAAGTTTGTTAGTTTTCTTAATCTAAATTCTTTTTCTGGATTAAAATAAAATGTAGCTTGCCCCAGCCAGGTGGCTTAGTTGGTTGGAGCATTGTCTCATACACTGAAAGGCTGAGGGTTCAATCCCCTCATCAGGCCACATACCTAAGGTTGTGGGTTTGATTCCTGGCCAGGGTGCATATAGGAAGAAACTAACCGATGTTTCTCTCTCTCTCTCTCTCTCCCCCTTCTTCTCTCTCTAAAATCAATAAACATATCCTTGGTTGAGGATTAAAAAATAAACAATTAAATGTAAAAATGTAGCTAATGTGTAAGGATTTAGTTAGCATAATAGAGGAACCTCTCCCAAAACAAAACATACACACATAAAGCCTTTCCCTGCGGTAGAACTGGCAGGTGAGAGGTTTACTTGGTTAGATTACGGGATTATGCCGAGAAGGTGTTTGTTGACACCACCAGCTCTCTTCCTGAGTGGAAAGAAGTGATCATCAGACTTATGTGGTACCAGGCTGTGGTCTGAACTTGAACTTATCTCCTGAAAAAGATTCATTCTCTTAGATACTCTACATTAGAATTCAACAAAAGGGAAAGAAAGTTCTACTTTGAATTGATCAGCAAGGAATATCCATACTTACTCTGTCATGACACCATGGGAATCAGCTCGATTCCTGGCTAGCTAAATGTGGAATCTCAGTTTTCATTTTGTATCACTTTGGAGGCCTGCAGAAATCTTTTGGAGGAGGTTTGTGGATATCAGCTATCCTCAGGAGAACTGGGAGTAGTCTTGAACCCAGTCTCATTGCCTCACATATTGTGATTCTGGGCCCCAAAGGCGGGACAGACATGAAGACTGAGCTAAGATTGAGCCTTTGCACTCTGACTGGCCTCTTGGCTGATTTTAGGTGCTCAGATGTGTTTCCATTAGATGTGATAACCTGCCAGGCCTCATCGTATTCCCCATTTTTCTTTATGTTTGTTTATATATTACACTTTAAAAATTTTTCTATACATAGGGACTCATGTGCTCAAACCCAAGCATTTGCTCTCCTAGGCATGCATATTCATCATTGCAGTACTCATAAATGGAACCTTTTTTCATTTATGTCAAAGCAATGGAATCCATATTCCCAGAACACTCCTCCCAGAGTTAAACATGAGTTAAGATTAGTTTGTTTAAAACACTAATTCTTTGATGTGTAGTTTAAGATGACTCTTGGGGAGTGATTTATAACTAAAATGCTATCTTAGAAACATTCTTTAGAGCATAGGTTTTTCTCTCTCAAAGGCTGGAATGATTATTTTGGACTCATTCCTCCCAAAATCTGTTAAAATTTACAATGTATGAATGCCAATGTGCATTTGCCAAATATTGTGATGGAACACTTAATACTGGCAAAATTTCTATATAACAAACAAACACAAAAGAAGTGGGGATTTTGGTTATTTTATATGGCCTCCTTTCATACCAGGTCAGAATGTATTAGTGGAAAGTGATTACAATTGATCAACACCTTACAATGAATGGCTATGGATGTTAATTCTGGAGAAGGATGTAGATGTACCACATGTGGTCAAGAGTTATTTTTAGACCTGAATGAGTCATTGCAGCTCTTGCCAGAAATAATGTACTTGATTGACTTGTGATTGGCTAATGGAAGAGAAGAAATTGGGCTGGCCCCTCACATCATATCTTACGCTGAAATAAAATAAGCAGCTTTCTATGGAAACTAATTGGAGAGGTGAGAAAGGAATCATCTGCCAGCACCTCCCTTATTGGCATAGCAGAAGGGTGAAATCCTGCCTTCACAGACACTTCCTTTGGGAAAGATATTTTTGACAAATGCAAAAATAGCCCATGTAGGGTTGACACATCACCCAGCTTTTCCCGAAGTGTATTTAAGGGGACATGTGTTCAGCTTGGTTTGATAAGTTAGCTACACAAAGACAAACAGGTTCGTGCACCGCAGGACTTACCAGAACCCTTCATATGGTGGTGTATGTTTCAGATCTCCAAGTCAGACGTGTGTCAGATGGCATTTCCCTGCCTTGTTTCACTATGGAACCTTTTTGATTTTTGGAAGGAGCTTATCTTGGAATTAGTGTTATACTAGTTTGAGAAATAGGGTCCTAGCCCATTATCATTCGCTATATTATGAAGGAGTAATTTGGTAATTCTCTAGCAGAGCTATGCAAACAAGGAGTTCTTTGGGGGTGGAACACATATGTTTTCCATTTTTTGCCCATTAAGTGCCAGCATAGTGATTTATGGAGAGTAAGCTCTTAAGATATGCTTATTGAATTAAGAACATGATTCTGAGGCAACGAGACACAGGACAGATAATTTTGACTAGAAAGATTAAAGTAACAAATGCCATCACATTCTTTTACCAAGTAGCTTCATGCTTTAACTTCTAGTTACCTCTTTTTCTGGTCTATAAAATAGGGATACTTTAAAAACTCATACCTCCTAGGGTTGCTGGGAGGCCAAAGTAGTATAGTATACAGAAAAGAATTGAGTGAAGTTGCTTGCATCTAGTTATGAAGATAAGCTAATTTGTTAAAAGTTTTCTTCACTTTCAGCCAGTTTGGAAAACGTGCCCCACTGGCCTTGCGCTCATTCGGAGGCAGCCTGTGTGGCCGCGCAGCCACCTGAGAGCAGCTCTCTGTCACGTGTCATTGCACGGGCCCAGCTGGTAGCCAGGAAGGCCTCTTCCCATCTCACCACTGCCTCCTTGTTCACAAGTGTTTGCGCTTTATTGATTTTTGAAATGCAGGTCATTTCCGCCTTTATTCAGTTTGACATCTTCTTTTGCTTTATTCAGTAGGAATAGTGAAAGTGTTCATCACTGTTTGAGCATGTTTTCATGGTTGTTTCTTCAGGTTATTAAATCTAGGGCAATTCCAGCATTTCCTTTGACAAGACTAACGTATTTTCCTGAAGAATTTGATGAAACTACTCAGGACCCAACTAATGTATTCTTTCTCAGACTCCATGTAAGTGAAAGATCTCTGAAACTGTCTTTAGCATCCCAGCCCATTTTCTTACCCCCATGGGGCTCCTTTCTTTGTGCTTCCACAGTTCTCTGAAGAGCTGTACTATGAAGGTTTACCACATATGCTTTGATGTCAGGTGATCTGAGTTTGAATCCTTTCTCTTGGGCAAGAGAATTTCTAAATTTCTAAATGCTCTTGGGCAAGTCACGTCACTTGTAAATCCCAAATTCATTGCCCATGAAATGACAATAATGTGATTATTGAATGAAGTAGGAAATAAAACTTCTTAATTCAATATGTGTCAACAATTATTATTACCTTTATTATGGCATTTTTCCATTGTTGGTCTAAGTGTTTCCCTGGTAGTCCACCAGAGCTTCTTCTGGCTAGGGGTTGTATTTTGTTCAAACTGTCTAGAACTATGCTTAGCACATAGTGGCCACTCAGTGAATGTTTGTAGAATACATAAAATTTCTCAAATTAGCAGAAATATGCATCACAAAACAAAGCCACATTGAAAATCAATGCTGACTTTATGTATGTTGCATGACAGAAGTATGAAACAAGAAAGGATAGAAATAATGTTTTTCTTATGTCTGCACTGAGATTAATGTGGTGCATCCCGTTGGCATGATGGAGAGGTCCCTCAACTGCTGGTCCTTCCAAGTCTCAGTGGAGAGGTTGTGCTTGCTGTCTGTTACAACTGCACTAGCAGGAGGCTCTTTTCCTCTTGAGACATTTTAGAAAGTCAAACTGCTTTTTAAAGATTAAGTCAAAGTTCTAAAGATACTAAATGAAAGCTCCAAAGGTAGTCAGTGAAAGTTCACTTTGTAAAATTTTTGACCTTTTGAAAATCTGCATGAGTCCTTAGTGTTGCAAACCGAGAACTGAGCGCTCTTTGAACATGGACGTCACCACATCTGCAGGTTCCACTCCCCCCTCCCTCAGGAAGTGGCATTCAAGTCAAACACTTGTAAGTGCCAGTGTACCGGGAGGCTGATCTGAAAGGTGGCTGATGGGTCAAGCAAGCTCCAGTTCGAAACATGTTTAAATTTGCTCTTTTCTTCCCTTCTCCTTAATTACTGAGTTGCTGCCAGTCCATTGCTCTGTGAATGTTTCTCTTTAAAAATTCAGGATATGGTATTTTGCAGGCAACCCAGCAGGCAGCTCTTTCTAATAAGGTGTGGCCTCAAAGAAGAGCCTGTTTGTGTTACCAGTACTTTTTATTATATTCAAACAATTTACCTACATCTTTAACTGTCTCCAATTTGTAACCTTTGAAGGATAAGGTGGCTTATGTAAGTATTACAGGGTTGATTCTTAAAAAGAAATGAGTTAATTATATAAACCCTGGAACAACTTTCTACTCCCAGTAAATATTTTTTTTTCTCAAATATCTGTTTACTATAAAATCACTGCTGAGCATGGTTCCTGTACTGAGGCTTTGAAAGGCCATGACTCAAAACGTCAGAGTTTGGAATAAGGACAGGCTCATTGATCAAGAAGGCGCCAGCAGTGAGGATGGGAGACTTAGGGTGTCTCAAGCCCATCTTGCTCACTGGGCTAGTTTAAGGATTTTAAGAGGTGACAGAGAACAGGTAGGGGCAAGTTTGAATTGGAGGATCTTGGAACTTGGCCATTTATGATAAGGGGTGTCAATGCTGGATCTTTTCTGGACAATGGACTGTTCACTTTGAAAGTGTTTCAGGGTCAAGTTCTGGTTATGTCCTGGTCCTTTGGTTTCCTCTGTGTGTGTGTATTGTGTGTGTGTGTGTGTGTGTGTGTGTGTGTGTGTCTGTGCGGGTGGGGGGAGACTGACTGACTGTGGTTTCTGGTGCAGCTGGAGGTCCAAGTTCTATCCTCAGTGCACCCTTCATCTGGGTGACTTGTGGTTTGGGCTGCTGTCTCTGAAAAACAGCTCAATGTCTCATTAAATAGAATAGGACTGTTTTGAGCTGATTTTATGGTTACAATAATAATAATATCCCTTATTTTTAAGATGTTTGATTTCAAACGAAGGATGATTATTTTTAAAGTGGATGCAGACTACTTATTTTTAAAATGAGTCTAAATATAACCTTTACTAGGTTGCTAAAAAAATCCCTGGTTTTCCTGTGGTTATGCATATCAAAGTAATGGGGAAAAACAACAATTAGCTCATATATTTTTGTATACGGGCAGCTACTCATGTTCAGGTCCAAAGTGATGCTGTATGATTGGGCCCACCCAATTTCTCTTCCCATATAGCCTAAGTGTTCCAAACCAGGAGATCTTTCCTTACTATGCAGCTGCTTTTCACTTCCATTGTGTAATTTTTTTTCCCAAGAAATATTTTGTTTCTAGAGTTCAGTTCAACAACTTGCACAAATCATAAACTTTGATCATGAGTTCAGGATAGTACGACTTCATTGTGAAGGTTGGATTGTCACCTCCCTGACCGTGAGTGACTTGCATACGTTTTTGTTTTTACCTTTTTCTACCTAATCGGTAATTTTATTTTATTTTATTTTAATTTTTTAATATATTTTATTGATTATGTTATTACAGTTGTCCCATTTCTCCCCCATCATTCCTCTCCACACCCCCTCCCACCCACATTCCCCCCTTTGGTTCATGTCCATGTGTCATAAGTTCTTTAGCTTCTACATTTCCCACACTATTCTTCCCCTCCCCCTGTCTATTGTCTACCTACCATCTATGCTACTAATTCTCTGTACCTTTTCCCCTTCTCTCCTGCTCCCACTCCCCTATTGCTAACCCTTCATGTGATCTTCATTTCTGTGTTTCTGCTCCTGTTCTAGCTGTTTGCTTAGTTTGCTTTTGTTTTAGATGTGGTTGTTAATATCTGTGAGTTTGCTGTCTTTTTACTGTCCTATTTTTTATCTTCCTTTTCTTAGATAAATTCCTTTAACATTTCATATAATAAGAGCTTGGTGATGATGAACTCCTTGAACTTGACCTTATCTGAGAAGTGCTTTATCTTCCCTTCCATTCTAAATGACAGCTTTGCTGGATAGAGCAATTTTGGATGTAGGTCCTTGCCTTTCATGACTTGGAATAGTTCTTTCCAGCCCCTTCTTGCCTGTAAGGTCTCTTTTGAGAAATCAGCTGACAGTCTGATGGGAACTCCTTTGTAGGTGACTGTCCCCTTATCCCTTGCTGCTTCTAGAGTATAACAGCCTTTTCTTATGACCATCAAAAAATTGCTGCATGATATTCCATGCTAAAATCAATTTTCCAATATGAGAAGAAAATATAAGCTTTGGTCAATATAGCTACTACTTGCAATTTAATTTAGGGAAAATTTAATGAATATCCACTCTGTATATGGTCTTTTACTTTGTCAGTCACTCCTTTAGGCAGAGCCTTTGCATCTATTGAAATGCATTAATTCGTTTCTTGCCTTTGATTCCCTTTTTCATGCACATCGAGCTTAACTGGCACACGGTATAACCAGTGGGCACATTACTTGATTCTGGAAAATGCATTCCAGGGTTGAAAGGTTCCTTGTGCTGTTGTTGAGGCAGCAAGCATAAAGACAATACCCGCAGGGGAAGCCCCTGGAAATGCAGCTTGCCATCACATACTGCAAACTAAAATGTGATTGTTGTCCTTTCTGTGTTTTCGATATGGTGTTGAACAACTGATTTTAAAGTACAACAGTCCTGTTGAAATAGTTTCCTTTGTCTCAAGTTGTGACATTGTTCAGCACCAGGTTTTTTTTTTTTTTTTTTTAAGTTTATTGGAGCAAACCAGTCTTATTCATTGTGGGAACTGAGTAAACATTAAGCCAAATTCTCCACATAATCAGCATCGTGGGATTTAAGTTAACACACTTTTGGAAACTGCATTAACTTTACAAAGTCGAAAGGACCTTTATAGCACTCACACAATGGAAAATCCACTTGTTAAATGTATTTTCTCAACAGTCAGGTTCTGTTTTTGGATAATGTTAAAGCAATAGAAAATATGGACAGGAAATTCTCATGTGAATATTGTATAGATGTATAGTAAGTATACTATATAGATGAATAGACTAACATACTATATAGACGTATGGGTTTTGTCTAGGCCTTGGTGATGGCAAGATAATCACCAGTGCAACAGTGATTTTAAATTATTTTAAATTTCAAATTGGTGTATGTATTTATAGATTTCATTCACATCTATAAAATAGCCTTCATTTCTCTTGTTTTACTTCTACATTTAGCTATTGTCAGCAATTGATGGGTTTTCTGTTTTATCTAAGTGGCTTACTCTTAAAAAAATAATTTCTCCAAAAGTTTTTTCTTTTAGGAAATTTTCTTGGGCTATTATTGTCCTCTCCCACCACGTTCAGGTATTCTACCAGGGCTTTACATGCTTGGCCGAACTTGCCTTTACTTCCATGTAAAGATCCTAAGTCAGGTATACCCTCTCAGCTAGTTCAGGAGAACCTAATGGATTAGATTAAAGTGGCCCCACATTTTCTCCTCCTTTTCCCTCTTTGGCTTTTTTTTCTCTTCTGTGGATATTAAAATAAGACAATAGTCATCTGAATATCAATTGGAAGCCTTTGTCTGATAACTTTAGGTTTTAAACACACAGGGAGGTATAGAGGTTAATTTACTATCAACCTCTCCATCTCTATATAAATTACCTTTAGGATGGTCCCAAATTAACAGCTTTTCCATACCGATCATAGATGAGCAATTAGATATTATTTATCTTTATGGGGACTTAAAGATGCAGGAAGAGTTTGCCTATTGTTGAAAAGAAGTATTTAAAAGAAAAATTAGGAATGTAGATTTTCTTGTGTTTTAAAAATTTATCACAACGATCTTAATTCCCTATATAATGCACATAAATTGTTCTTATTTGTGCAATAGGAAAATCTTTAAATACATTAAGAATCGTAATACTATAAAAAAGGTAACTTGAGGAGTTTAATTTTGAAGAGGTTTAAAAATATTGGTTTCTCATTAAAGTGTGGTTGGCATTTTTAAAGAGGTTTCATGGGGGTGTGGAGGGCTGCCCCGCCTTTGCTTACGGAGCGGAGGCGGCGTGCTATCAGCTGCATAAGGGAGCCCGCTTCCGGTTCCGGCTTTCGCGTCCTTCGCCCTCTGCCTTTTACCTCTGACAGGAGTCAGAGTGGTGAGGTGAGGCTTTGCAAACATAGTTGTAAATTCAGTTACAAGTTAATAGTTTAAAGCATTGCTTGTGCTGAAGTCTTCTTTGTCTCTAGAGGACCACCCGTCCTGCTAATTCCTATTTTATTTTATTTATTGAATTTATTAAGGTGACATTGGTTAATAACATTATATAGGTTTCAGGTGTGCAATTCTACGTACGTCATCTGTATGTTGCATTGTGTGTTCACCACCCCAGGTCAAGCCTCTTTCCGTCACCATTTGTCCTTTACCCTCCTCTACCTCCCCCCACCCCCCTTTCTCTCTGGTGGTCACCACACTGTTGTCTGTGTCTATGAAGATTTTAGTTTTTTGTTTTGCTTAATCCCTTCACCCTTTTCACCCAGTGTCCAACCCCCCTCCCCTCTAAGAGTTGTTGTCTGTTCTCTGTATCTATACCTCTGTTTCGACTTTGTTAGTTTATTTTGTTCATTAGATTCCATGTATAAGTGAAATCATATGGTATTATACTTGTTTTTCTCTGACTGGCTTTTTTCACTTAGCATAATACTCTTCAGGTCCATTCATGCTGTAGCAAAAGGTAAGATTTCCTTCTTTTTCATGGTTAAGTAGTATCTATTGTGTAAGAGTACCACCACTTTTTTAGCTGCTCATCTGCTGATGGACACTTGGGATGCTTCCACATCTTGGCTGTTGTAAATAATGCTGCAATGAATATAGGGGTGCTTATTTTCCTTTGATTTAGTGTTTTGGGTTCCTTCAGATATATTCCCAGAAATGAAATTGCTGGGTCATAAGGCAGTTCCAATTCTCATTTTTTCAGGTAACTATACTGCTTTACATAGTGGCTGCACCAATCTGCATTTCCACCAATGGTGCAAAAGGGGTCCCCCCACCTCCCCACCTGGCAACCTCACCAACACCTGTTGTTTGTTGATTTATTGATAAATAGCCATTCTGACAGATGTCAGATGATGGCTCATTGTGGATTTAATTTGCATTTCTCTAATGATTAGTGACACTGAGCATCTTTTCATGTCTGTTGGCCATCTGCATGCCCTCTTTGAGGAAGTATCTATTCAGGTTCTATGCCCATTTTTAAATTGGATTGTGTGTTTTTGTGTGTGCTCGTGTTGAGTTTTATGTTATTTATAAATATTAGATATTAATCCCGTGTCAGATGTATCATTGGTGAATATGTTCTCCCATTCACTGGGTTGTCTTTTCATTTTGTTGATGGTTTTCTTTGCTGTGCGAAAGCTCACATGCCCACCTTGAGTATATTAATTTTACTCATCTGTCAAAATTGGTGGGCTGTATGTTGAGGATAACTGTAAGCCTTGTACTAGCAGTAAAAACCGTGACTTACGTGATAATTATTTTAAATATTTTTGAGACCTCATTTTTATTATTTCTAGACTTCTGCACATGTCTTTTATAGTTGATTTAGATTGCTGGATTAATATGAGTTGCGGGTGCCTTATGCTGTTGTAATAAACATTTCCCTTTCTCTTTTGACTCCATTCCAATCAGCACAAACTGCATCTTTAAAAAATTACGTGGGATCATCAGGAACACCAAGTGTTTTTTTGGACTAGTTTTAAACCTCTTACCCTTGCGGCTATTGTCACGTGGACATTGAAGCTGAACCGTTGGTTGTTACAGTTCTATGAGCCGTGTGTGTGTACAGGGAGAGGGAATGAATGAGAGTGTGTTTCTTGAATGAATGTACATATGGGTGAGACTGGCTGGTGGTATTTCCTCCACAGTTCATAGAATAAAGGTCATGTGTTCACTGACTCCATGAAGACAGTAGCAGAAGCAAAACACTTATGTCTGTGCCAACATTTCCAAGGGTCCAAGAAGGCCCTCATTTGTAGACCATACAGTATTTTCCATTATGTTCTCAGCTCTCAGACCAAGGTAATAAGAACACTTTATAATCAAAAAGGGCCCGCTAACACCTCACAGGTATAAATCTCTCTAACTGAACAAATTACTAAGAAGTCTATAGACTTTTCCTTCACTAGGCGTTTGGAAGTACCAGGTAGAAATGCTATGAAACTAGTTTATGTTTGAAGATCAAATTCTGAGTAGTAGGGAACAGCAGAAGAAGTACTTTCATTATTGTATGCATTGTTATAGTCATAGATCTAATGTACTTATTTAAAATAACAACCAGTGCCCACTATGTGACTAACATTCTGAAAAATTGAAGAGGTACTTATAAAAAGGAGCAACAAACAATAGTATTTTACCAAATACTTAATGTGAAGCTATTGGCTCAACTTCTGCAGGGAGCTGAGAGAGAGACCATCCGGGGAGGGCTTTCAGAGGGAGGAGGGGGCAGGAGCAGGACTGCGAGGGTGAGTCACATCTGGAGAGTAGAAGAGAGGGCTTCATTCTCTGTCGTAGACTGTCATTCACGCTTCTTGCGTCTTTTTCTTTGCTGTCCCCAACAGTGATGGCACGTAAGTGTTCAATAAGAGTTGTGATGTAATTACATTCCATTAACTTATAAAATTCCCACCTTGTTAGAGAGAATGCCATTTTTAGGGTGTTGTTGTTTCCTGTCGATTTCACTCATCATCTAGAGAATAAAACTATTCGGGAGGATAAAGCTATTTGGGATAGAGATTATGCTAACATTCTCTTTATATGTGAGTTAAACATAGACTACAGCATGATTACAATTTGTCAAAAAAGTATAAATATAATTATATTAAGCATTAATCATATAGTATGATTATCATATATCATATGATTATATTAAGCATATAATAGATACTATATTGTAATAAGCAACAATTGATTACTAATACTTTCCCCCTTTCCAGGTATATTTTTGAAAACTTTCTAGTAATTCATATAGTAAAAAGAAGTTAGTTTGATTTTGTTAGGCCAATTTCCCAGAGTTAAATATTGCTCAATTAGTGTTCTCTATAACAATGCATTTCAAAAATTGTGTCTAAAAATACAATAACAACAAAAGTAAGAACAGCAACGAAAGTAAGAAGAACAACAGAAAAGCAACGCAGCCTGAGCTACGGAGGGAGAATTCAGCCTACGGCTTTTCTCCTTGCGTCGGCAGCCATTTCCGAGCATGTCTCCAGCTGCGTGTGTCTAACGCTGGTGTAATGATCGTGCAGTTTGTCAGACGCTTTGGGGAGAAAAATTCACCATGCAGAAATGTTTAGCATTTAACTAATTTTTCCAATTATAGATTTTTGATTAGGGGAAATTTATTTTGAATTACGCCTAATGTTAAACACAATCTTCATTAGCATTACATAGAACTGTGAAACATTAAAATTATAGATTTATTTCTGAGCTGGAAGGAACACTCTCATTTAAAAACGAGTTGATTGAATTGAGCTTCAGAGAGAGATTAAACACCCTGCCCTGGGTTGTATAACCTAGGAGTCTCATTTCCTGGTATACGGTTAGGCTTTCTCTTTAGAATGTCTCCTATAGCAATGTATAGAGATGGGGGAATAAACATAACTATTTCTTGCGTGGCCACTGACAGCCATGAACTACTTACACAGACGGAAGTCTGTGAGGGAGTTCACAGGAGTGTAATTTACCAGTGTGTTTCCAATTCCCTAGCGTAGAGTTTCCAGACCATATGTTATAAATGGGCATGGGTGTGCCGGGGGTGCATGGACATGGCCTGGGGCGGTGCGAGAGAGTGTAGGGTGGCAAAAAAATCAGGAAAGGACTGAAATAATCCACTTTAGCATACTATAAGTATATATAGAAAATATTATTTTTCTTGGCAGTAGAATCCACTCTCTAGGAAGAAGCAAGCTTTTGTTGGAAGGCAGCTCTGATGAACCCTTTTGAAGCTTGGGCTGAATGAAAAGGAGAGGAACATTTGCAGGGGATGTGTGGGGAGAGTCAGAAGGGAGAAAGACTCAATGGCTGGTGGTTTAAGAGGAACTCGGAATGAGAGAAGTGTGGGATGGGGACGGCAGCAGGCTCTTTGTGGAGCAGATTACTTTGGGAAGTGGGATGACATGCTTAATCTTGTTTCAAATTAGCACCAGCAAAGCCAGAGATTGTCCAAGGAAGGACGAGGACTCCTTAATGAAGATCGGCTGCATACTTTACCACAGCGCTTCCTAGAATGCATGAAGGCAGTGTTGTGGGAATGTGAGCCAGACACCTCCCACCCCCTGACCATTTACAGTAAAGCCTTAGGTCCCTGGGCTATTTTCTGAATTCGGATCCTGGTCTCAGGAGAGTGTAAACACGGGGGGAGGGCCTCTGGGAGGGTGATGTGGTTTTTACGGCCAGCTCAAGGATTGTGTGAACCATGCAGAATGAATCGTGTGGCTGGAAGTTAGGGGTGCAGAATATAAATAACTGAAACTGGGTAAAGTTTTCTTTTAAAAGGCAGTACTTGTGCTGACTTTTTCATGGTCTACATTAAATTCTAACATGAACAAAGTTATTTGTGCTAAAGAGGGTTACATATTTGTTGAGAATTTTTCTAAACCAACATTCAGCACGCAGTTCCTTAAAAGAATTTTTATCTCCATATGTGTGAATATTTGTTTTCTAAAAACACATTATAGTAATATTGTATTGCATAGCTAATAAATAGCCATATTAAAAAGAATAAATATGTATAGGAACTATACCTGGAATAAAGCACCCCCTTAAATTATTATACAGACAATAGTGGTATACATTATTGTAAGAATTAAAAAATATATGTGGGTGAAATTTTTTTGTGTGTGGTTTTAATTTGCCTTTATTTCGCTGATGATTAGTGACGTCGAGCGTGTTTTCATTATCTGTTGGCCATCTGTATGTTCTCTTTGCAGAAGTGTCTATTTAGGCCTACTTCCCATTTTTTAATTATATTTTATTGATTATGCTATTACAGTTGTCCCATTTCTCCCCCATTATTCCCCTCCGCCCTGCACACCCCCTCCCACCCACATTCCCCCCTTTAGTTCATGTCCATGTGTCATAAATTCTTTAGCTTCTACTTTTCCCACACTATTCTTGCCCTCCCCCTGTCTATTTTCTACCCACCGTCAATGCTACTTATTCTCTGTATATTTTCCCCCTCTCTCCTCCTCCCACGCCCCTGTTGCAAACCCTCCATGTGATCTCCATTTCTGTGTTTCTACTCCTGGTCTAGCTGTTTGCTTAGTTTGCTTTTGTTTTAGGTGTGGTTGTTAACATCTGTGAGTTTGCTGTCTTTTTACTGTCCTATTTTTTATCTTCTTTTTCTTAAATAAGTCCCTTTAACATTTCATAAAATAAGGGCTTGGTGATGATGAACTCCTTTAGCTTGACCTTATCTGAGAAGCACTTTATCTTCCCTTCCATTCTAAATGACAGCTTCACTGGATAGAGCAATCTTGGATGTAGGTCCTTGACTTTCATGGCTTGGAATACCTCTTTCCAGCCCCTTCTTGCCTGTAAGGTCTCTTTTGAGAAATCAGTTGACAGTCTGATGGGAACTCCTTTGTAGGTGACTGTGCCCTTATCCCTTGCTGCTTCTAGAATTCTCTCCTTCATTTTAATCTTGGCTAATGTAATTATCATGTGCCTTGGTGTGTTCCTCCTTGGGTCCACCTTCTTTCAGACTGTCTGAGCTTCCTGGACTTCCTAGAAGTCTATTTCCTTTGCCAGATTGGGGAAGTTCTCCTTTATTATTTGCTCAAATAAGTTTTCCACTTGTTGCTCTTCTTCTTCCCCTTCTGGTACCCCTATAATTCGGATGTTGGGACATTTAAAGATGTCCTGGAGGTTCCTAAGCCTCTCCTCATTTTTTTGAATTCTTGTTTCTTGTTTTCTGTTTGGTTGTTTCTTTCTTCCTTCTGGTCCACTGCATTGATTTGAGTCCCAGTTTTCCTCCCATCACTATTGGTTCCCTATGTGTTTTTCTTCATTTGACTTATTGTAGCCTTCATTTGTTCCTCTAATTTGCGACCAAAATCAACCAATTCTGTGAGCTTCCTAATCACCAGAGCTTTGAACTGTGCTTCTGATAGGTTGGCTACCAGTGCTATGAGCTCTGCATCTGATAGGTTGACCAGCTCCTTGGTCGCTGAGATGAATTAGCTCCAGGACCCCAGTCTGTTCTCCCTTTTGAGCCATCCTTTTTTTTTTTTTTGTCTGGTCATGGCTGTTATGTAGTGAGGGGTGGAGCCTTAGGCGTTCACCAGGGCTGGGCTGCCCAGTTGTTGGGTTGTGATGCTGGATGTGGGGGTGGGGTCTGAGAGGGAACAGTGGTGCTTGCTCCACTCTCTGCCAGATTTCAGTCACTTCCGCTGCTTCCCCCAAGCAAACTGGACCCCTCTGGTGCTGATTCCCGGGTGAGTGGGCCTGCGCTCCTTCCAGGACCCCGTGGGTCTCCCCAGCGAACTCTCCTGTGAGGCTGGTACTTCCTCCCGGCACCTCAGCCCCTCCAAGTATTTTCAGTGGGTGCTTTTAGGCTTCACCTCCCAGCTCTGGGGCCCTGTGTCGTGCAGTCTGTCTTGCTGCCTGTTTTCACCTGGTTTATCTGTGCACAAATACGTGTCTGCGGTCAGCCACCCTGTGCGCCCCGCTTGGCCTCCTCGCATTTGGTATCCACCGCCTGAGTGCCTGGAGTGATTGTGCCCCTGGGACCACCACTGGCTTATCCTGCCCAATCAGACTCTACCAGCCACTGACTCCGCCCCTCTTACCCGTCTGGGTGAATTGTTGTTGTCGGACTCCCGCGCAATTCAATTTTCTCTCTGTCCTGGTTGGGTTTTCTTTTTTTTTTTTTGGTTCTATATTTTTGTTGTCCTTAATCTTGGTTGTGAGAGGAGGCATAGCATGTCCAGCTTTGCCTCCATCTTGGCTGGAAGTCCTTTTTTTTTTGCTTTTGAGAAACTCTACCAAGATGATTAGATGAAAATTTTTGTTGGTAATTTATAGTCAGGATATGGGCAAGCAAAAAAATAAGCCAAAATCTTCAGGCTGATGTTTGATCAAGAGGATGTGTTCTCATGAGGAAGAAATAGAGTAAATTTACAATGAAAACACTTATGATAATTTTGCTGTGAATTCAGAGTGAAATGACTTTACTTTCATTGTCATATAATTTCAGGTGGAAGTATTTGGTCTGACTTATTCAGATAATTGCTTTAATTCCCCGTTGGATCTGTGTGTTGGCGTGGCTGCTGACTGTTAATGAGAGGGGGAGTCCAGAGCCTAAGCAAGAGCAAGATCAGGAAGACGGGACAGGCGCGAGGTCTACTTGCGTCAGGGTCAGTGAATAATACTGGTATTGATTTGAGTTTTATTAGCTGCCATTTCTTTGCCAGTGTAATCAAACATGACTTTTTAGGGTTGTTTTCCAAGTTCTCTCATTTGGATTAGAATAAAAGAAAAGAGTGCAGACTAAGTTCCATTTTATTTCTACTTTCTGTTAAGTTATATACTCAGCTTAGAAGCTACACGGACAGCTCAGGATAAAACTTGAAATCGTAAGTACTGCATACTCCATGTAGTTCAAAGGTATTATGTGTTATTTCACATATAGAAATAGTACAAGAATCTCTGGAAGTGTTTTTTAAACCTCATAGAATGCTAGTTGGGCACATGCAAGGCCTGTGGATTCCTGAAGTACTTCAGAAGTAGAACAACTGAAAAAAAAAAAAAAAAACCTTATAGAGAAAGTGTTGTGACAACCCAGCTTCACATGTATGAGCCAGGGGACTGGGCTAATTCTAATATAAAGAAGAGTGTTTCTGTGTCTTAAGTGAATAAAAAGTTAGATTGACTTTCATTCTGTCCTTTATTCTAAGAACATGGGTGCTTTTTTTCTCCATACACAAAGAAGAGCATTTTTTCCCTTCTTACAAAAAAGAGGTGCCCCAGAGATGGCCCATTTACTTTTCCCTCTTTTCCCCACTCCCTTCACACGAACCATCAGGTATTGGAAATATCCAGATAAGAAGACAATAAAGATGATAAAGATGGTTAGAAAATAATTAAGACAGACACTGAAATATAACATTTAAAATAAAAGAAGTGAAACAAACTTGAAAACATTAAAAACAGTATAAGTAAGGTAGAAAATAAAGTTTAAAGATGAAATAATGACAAGCAAAAGTATCAAAATGTTGTGAAAAATAGGAATTTTTTGCTCTTATTTGTGTAATGCTTAATATATGTCAAACACTGTTTGAAGGCTTAACTCATATAATTCTCAACCCCTGTGTGGTTGGCACCGTTATTACCCCCATTCCACAAACTAGGAAACTGAAGCCCAAGAGATACCTGATCCATCTACTGTCACAGGCTTGTAAGTGGTAAAACCAGGATTAGAATGTATATATCTATGTTAGTAAGTAAATACCCCAAATCAGTACATTAGACACCTGTCTGCATCATCCCTTCCTTCTCCTGAGACTAGCTCCTCTCTTCTTGCCTTCCTCCCTTTCTTTTTTGAAGAAATTCTCCTTCTTGCCATGTGGTTTGAGTGGGAGCTGCTGCCGTCCTCTTACTGGACATCCTCTCTCCTTGCTTCCGAAGTAAGCTTTCTTTCTGCCCCACCACCACGTCTTGATAAGTTTATATCAAAACGTTCTCTAGGATTCTCTGCATTTTCATCAGGTAAAACAACATCATTTCCCTTGGGGCAAATGATCATTTCAACTTAAACATGGAGCTGTATTAACAATAAGATTAATTGTTATCTTGCATTCATATTAGATAACTTAGAGGCTAGTAACAATGAGAATATAATTCTGGTCTTTTCCACATTATTTGTTTCCTTGATTAAGCTCTTTAACCAGATATAATTTTAATAACAGACTGAGAAGAATATGCACCAGCGGCCCTGGTCAGTGTGGCTCAGTTGGTTGGGGAATTGTCCTGTGAAGGGTCACAGGTTCCATTTCCAGTGAGGGCACATGCCTAGGTTTCAGTTTCATTCCCTGGTTGGGGTGCTTATGAGAGGCAGCTGATTGATGTTTTTGTCTTGTGTCAATGTTTCTCTCCCAATCTCCCTCTCCCCATCTCTCTCTCAAAAAAAAGCATGCACTGGTGAAAATTTTCTAAGACATTGACATCGTTATATTTAGGATCATTAACTTACAAGTGCATGCAGATACACATATATACTCACTTTAAATGAAGTTTGATTATCTAGGATATCAAGAAAGTTAGAAATGGAGTGTACATAAATATTTTTAAATGGAAGAGCAAATGGCTTTTCATAGGTAGACCTGATTTGAGGTGAGTGAAAAGATCTAGGCATATTTTAGCTAAAGTATTGATCATTATACCTTGGAGGACACCGGAGTGTTAAGATAGGTGGCTCATTTTGCTTGAAGATACAATATTTTTTTCTAAAGTAGGTGTTGCTATGGTGACTGACAGGCTTAGCAACTGAAAACTAATTTCATTGGTTGAGTGTCTGCAGACTGGCTTGTTGAGTAACATTAATATGCTGCTTCCTGCTCTTTTTTATTGAGGAGACCATCTGGCATTAGCCATATTTAAAGGCACAGTTCTGTTTGAGAATACTGGGTGACGTACACTGAGGTGCTAAAGATAAGTATTGCACATGTTAGTTGTTTTAACTAATCAGTGACCAAGAAATTCCACTTCACATCACTGCCTAGTACAGCCAATTCATTCATGATTCTAGGCTTTGACACTGGGAATCAAAGGGCTGCACTTTTGAGCTTGCTTATGTTATACAAATTTAATTGCCTAGATATACATCTTCACATAATCATGTCAATCTTGATGTACCTAAAAATGAAACCACTTGATAAACTGTTCTTCCACATTATATGTCCAAAAACCATATAAAAGCTATATTTTTAAAGTAGTGATTACTGAGGATGTTTTATATATTGGAATATGAATAGTTGTCATTTTTTCTTTTGCATTTGAGGATGATAAACATAATGGATTTTCAAATTAACAGTGAAAAGATGTGAAATGTATCCATTATGCAAATACTTCTTCATTCTAAGTAATAAATAGCTGTTGCGTATCTGTTAAGAGATACACCCTATTCTGATGGAGCTTCCAACATGGTAGGGAGGGGTAAGATGCATCTGTATGATAATCAAGACAATATGGCAAGTAACTCAAGGGAAATACAAAGTGAAGTTTGAGATTAAGGAATGGAGGAGGAGCCATTCAATAGGATGCGAAGAGGTCCCTAAGGAAGAAGTGGCACCTGATTGGCCTGGACTTTAGCCAGTGTGGATGAAGAGAGGATTTTAGATGGAGCAGTCGCATTCATTAATGTTGTAATGCCAACTGCTCTAAGAGTGGGCTCTGATGTAATGTTCAGAGAGTATCAACAGCATACTTTGTGTTCAGAGCTTACTGCGCACCATCAGTGTATGAAGATTGCAATATTTCCACATCCTCCCGAACTTATTTTCTATCATTTGGATCACAGCCATCCTACTGGGTGTGAAGCATTATCTCATTGTGTTTTGATTTGCACTTCTCAGATGGCTAATGATTTTGAGCATCTTTTCATGTGCCTATTGGCATATACGTATCCTCTTTGAAAAAATGTATTTTCAAGTCTTTTTCCCAGTTTTAATTGGGATATTTGTCTTTTTATGTTGAGTTGTAAGAGTTCTTTACATATTCTAAAATCAAGGTTCTTATCTTACATATGATTTGGAACATTTTTTCTACTATGGATTGTCTTTTCACTTTCTTGATGGTGTTCTTTGAAGCACGAAGATTTTTAACTTTGATGTAACTCAGTTTATTTTTCTTTTGTTCCTTGTATTCTTTGTGTTATATCTACAAAACTGTTGCTTAATCCAGGGTCCCAAAAATGTGTAGCTATGTTTTCTTCTAAGAGTTTTACAGTTTTAACTCTTAAACTTAGATCTTTGATCCAATTTTGAGGTAATTTTTGTATAGGGGTCCAGCTCTCTTCATTTGCATGTGGCTATCGAGCTGTCCCAGCACCATTTATTAAAAAGACTATTCTTTAAAAAAATTACCCTCTGTCCCAATATTTTCACCTGTCATGGATGGGTTTTTATTGGTTTTCTAGGCGCCAGGGGTTGCTGTGACTCTCTGAGGCCAGCGTTTTCTAACTTGCAGACTGCACTATGGGAGGAAGATGACCTATTTCCAGCTGAAGGGAGTTGTTTGGCTAACAACTGCAATATGAAGTTTGCCCGAGTGCCGTGATGTGTTCCCAGTGAGTGGGGCAGGATTGGCGAAATTGTTGGGAAAGTCTTCCCCAACGAAGTGTATTTCCCCATTGGTGTTTCATCCGATTTTCCTCCTTACTCACTAGCTATTTGTAGCAGTGCTGCTTCTTGCAGACACATTAAGGTGTGTTTCCCAGTGATTGTGTCTACTTTTCCTATTTCATTCAGTTCACTTGGTTCAACTAAGTATCTGTGTGGAGGGCAAACTCCTTTCAGAGAGTTGACTAGATACCAGGGGTTAAAGATCCGAAGTATAAAGACAGTAGTATTTATTTGGAATTCATTATATGTCAGTCTTTGTTTAATATCCTCTCCACTTCATAGATGAGGAAAGGCAAGTTAGAAATGTCACATGGCTTGCTAAAGTCATCAGTGGTGGAGCAGGAATTAAAATCTTAGATTATTTGTTTCCAAAACTCATACTGTTTAAATATGTCAGAATTCTCAAACTTGAGCCTGCATCAGAATCACATGGAGGACTTGTTGAAACACTAGGTTGCTGAGCCCACCCTTAGAGTTTCTGATTCCATAGGTCTAATGTTGGGGCCTGAAAATTTGTATTTCTAACAAGCTTCCAGGGACCCTGATGCTGTCAGCTCAGGGACCGACCACACCTTGATAGCCCTTAAAACATGCTGCGATGATTCTCCTGTGTGTGGTTCCTGATTCAACAACAAGAGCTTTCATTTGGTGTGGAATGAGAGTCAAGAAAATAAAGTCAGCAATTGTTACAAAGGCCTAAGAGTGCATAGAGAAGGAAAACATTACTTCTGATTAGAGGGTTGGAAGAGTTTCAGTAGGAGACATGGGGATGGATTTGTCCATGGATAATCTCAAGCTTTTACTCCCAACTGGTGAAATCACGAAGAAGCCACTGTCCCTCCTTCTATTTGTTTTTGTCACAAATGTGCCCAGAGCAGCTAAGCTCTTGAGCACTTGAGCAAGCTTGTTGCGGAGGGGGCTGGTTCTGCAGCTGCTAATGTGAGAAGTGCACAGAGAAGGGCCAGATTGTGAAGGTGGATACAGCAGAGCAATTTGGTGAGGCTGGTTAGACTTCCAGGCACTCGTCTCCCCCACGGTCTGTCTCAGGGAATGATGGCATTTGGACGAGAGACTAGAAGTAAGTAGTGGATTTAATTTGATGATTCCTTTCAGCTGAGTCTTTCAACGAACAGATGAAATGTTGATAAGGAAAATATCGACGATAGCGGTAAATCACTGCTTTTCTAAGAAGCTGTGAAATGCTGTGCCGATGTCATCCTGCAGTGAACGTGGATGGGCCAGTCTTTACTGAATTGTTTGGTATTATAGTTTATTTTGACTTTATGCTCACCTGTAACCTTCATATTGCTGAGTTCTGTAAAGTTTCATTGCGGACTCAGTATTAATGGCATGTACATGCTCTCAGGATTGTCTACCAGGTGCCCCTGTTTCTGAAAGATTTTTATCTGTTAACCATCCAAAGCTTTTTAATGAACTAATTTTAAAGATCAGAGATCTTAATGGGTCCATCTTGAACTACATGAACAATTCACTCAGAAAAATACTTTCAATTTATAAAGGGTCAAAAAAATAATCATTGAGACCCAGAGCTATGAACCCATCTCTTTTTAATGCAACCTGATTATCAATGGCCCTATTCACAGCTGCGCTCAAAGTAGAAATCACATCCTGCTGGGTGAATAAACGAAAGAGACCAGGAACTCTCTCAGCTGCCAAAGACCCAGCTATTAATGGAGATTTATTTTTATTATATATTTGGAATCTTGTCATCCTAGAAGGTGCTAAAATAGAATCTCAGTAATACTTGACTTAGGAGGCAGAGGTTGTATAATTTTTCCGCAATTAGGAAAAATGAGAAGATAAAGGAGAGGGGACCATAATTGTCTTTGCATTTGTTCCTTTCCCCAAACGGAAGGTGGAATAACTTATTAGAAGATAGTTTAAGGGCCCAGCTGAGAACCAGGAATTAGTGTAGAGAATGGGAAACTCTTGCTCCCAAATCGGTTTCCTTTCCTTTGCGGTGCCGCTGCCTGTGGGTGTGTGGGAGTGTGCGTACACCCCTTGTGTCTGTGTGTATTGGGATCTCCTTCCCGTGGATGCTGTAGGATCTGGGGCTGAAGGACAACAATATAGCAGGAAACGTCATTTCGGGGAAGTCAGAGGTAATTTCCTGGATGCGCTAGTAGGTGAATCCAGGACCAGAGAGAGCGGTGACTGGACGGCACTACAGAGCCTTCCCAATCTTGAAGGAAATAGGAAGTGATTGTTTCCATATTACCTTAGGGGATCTTGACCATAATGTTACTTAATATAAAAATCTAGCTCGTTGTTTCTGAGAGCTGGCCTCTTTCTTCTCTCTTGGAGGGACTATTTCCCCCCTTTTTCTCCTCTGTGGAAAGAAATTATTAAAACAAAAAGACATTATTGAAAAGAGAGTTTGTTTTAGCATATAGCAGAGGTACTCCCAGTACTTATTTATTGAAAAAAATGGACATTCTCTGTCAACTGTTTTCCTTCTTCTTTTTTCTCTTCTTTCCCGCTCTTCCCTGCTTTTACCTCCTTTCTGTCTTCTCTAGATCCCTTGTTTTATTTAATGTATGTCATTCTGAGAAGCTCACAGTCAACCATCTGGGAGCGTGCACTTGCCAGTCTACACAGTTGGTAACGCAGTGCCGTATCAACTGCCCAGTCATTGGCCAAGAGCAGCCTTGATCAGTGAATGTATCGTCCCCTCCTTATTTTTTATTGAACGAAGATGGAAACCAGCTTTCTTCTCTTTTGAGGGGTGTGGCCACTTGAATTCTAATTCTTTATAGTATGCCATGGAATCCTGGTGATGTGCTTTTCTCATGGGTATCTAGATTCCTGTGAGGGCTTAGGGTTCATGGCAAACACCTTCTGTTTATTTGGTCAAATGATTAATGCAATAGATACTTTTATTCAAAGTGAACAGTGTGCACTTTTTACAGGGTATGTTAAATCATTTAGTGGATTCTGGTTCTGCTAGATGAAACACTACACCTATTGCCGATGATACGAGGAGGAAACCTTTCTTTATCAGGAATGGGTGTAAGAGCAGCGTGGGGAAGAGAGTGGGCCTGAGTATCTTAAATTCCTCCCTGAGAATAAAACCACTTCTTTAAATAGGAACACACTTTCCATGAGGGAACCATCTTTGGAATCATTCATAACTTTTGCTACAGCAAATGGCTCCTTAGCAAATGGCTTCCATTGGCTGAGCTAATACATCTTTGAAGATGTCGAACGTACATCTAAGGGAAAACTTTCCTAGTGGAACAGCATCTGTCTACATGCAGAACAGGTTTAGGTGATTTTGGAGGGCACGTGGGTCCCAGCCAGTTTGAAAGTTAGGCTTTACAAATGCATTCTTCTGCTAGAAGAAGTTTTGTTTAAAAGGGTAGAGCACATTATGGAAAAGCTAAGGAAGAAACGGAAGAGAAGGATGTCAATTTACTTTTATATTAAAAAAAGTTGTGTGATTTATATAGAGACTGTAGACTTTTAAAAAATATATAGGTTGGTGGGGAGGAAAATTTTAGACATTAAGTGTATTTTATGGTTATTGTAACACTTTACAATTACATAATCCCTTATAATTTAAGAAAGAAATTAACATTGGTAAACACTTACTGCATACTAGGAACAACCTAGATGCTGGAGATAAGGTGATAAATAAAACACATTTTTCCATTAATTCCTCTGAACAAAACTTACGAATCAGTTACCAGTATTATTTCAACTTGACATATTAGGAAACTGAGGCACAGAGAAGTGATATGACTTGTCCAAAATTTCACACTCAGGAAGGAGAAGAGTCAGACTTTCTTATTCTGGAGCTTGGGTTCTTAGCCACCACACCATCCCCTCTCTGTCACTGTTACTGTGTACTTAATCTTGAAAACAAGGCACTGTAGGTGTTTTTCTTCACATTTAGAAAGTATGAAAAAACATTAAAAGTGACCTATTTAAAGTGGCATGTCAGGAAGAAGTTCTAGAGTCTTCTTTATCTCTTTCCTTATTAATACCTCAGTCTCCTCCATGCCAGCCACTGACAGCCACATCCCTCCATTTCTTTTCTTCCGTTATCACCGGGCCATTTTTCTCCAACACAGAAGTCTGTGTTTCCCCTCAGCTTAAAACCCTCCCCTGGTTCACTTGTACCCAGACTTCTCAGCATGTTCTCGCTCTCTCTTATAAACTGAGGTACAAGAGACATTTAACATTCTGTAAATTTAAGGGTTACATGTGTTGATCGGATACATTTATCTGTTGCAATATGATTACCACCCTAGCTTTAGCTAACACTTCTATCATGTCGCATAATTGTCATTGCTTTTTTGTGGTGAGAACATTTAAGATCTAGTCTCGTAGCAACTTCTGAGTTTATAGTTCAATATTGTTGACTATTGTGGCCATGCTCTGGAGACTTCTTGGTGGGTCCCTGCCTAGTCTGTATGTAGCTTTGTCTTGTTCCTTGTTGCTCTCCCTTGCCTCTCTCATGTTACAAGTACTGTTGCTTCTGCCTTAAACATCTTTTCCTCCCCACTTCCCCTCTTAGTCTACTCTTTAAAGTGGCTAAATACTAGTCCTTTTTCCATCTTTGTCTAGAGACCACCTTTACACAATGCAGTTGTCTGTTCATCACTTTCTTCACTGCCCTGGAAACCCCAGGATGATGTGGCTGAAGTGGGGGTGGAGGGATAATGGAGGGGGGCTTCTCAGTTCTGTCCAGCACCCAGCATGGTATTGCAGAATTTGTTGCATTAACACGTTTAATCAGTTAACGGACGTCCTCTGAACACGTGCTTTGACTAGATGTTGAGCAGAAGTGTGGTATAATGGAGAATCTGAACCTATGGGTAATCATACAACTCTTAATTGAATTCTAGCTTTAGCTTCATCACCTACTACTCTTGAGACTTTAACCCAGTGATTTAACCTTTCTGAATTTGTTTCCTCGAATAAAAAGTGAGGATCACTAAAATGGCTTGGAACTGTTGTGTGGGCAACTGACTAGTAAGTGGATAACTATGGCGCATGTGATGTGTTATGGTACAGGCACTCACAGTGGAGCACAACCAGCCCTGCCCTGGGGACCGGGGAAGACACCGGTGAAGCTGCTTCCTCTGCCTCAGAGCTCTGGCATAGACAGGCCTGGGGACACCTGAGAACTGGCCAGCTGTTCATCTTTCTGAACAGTACAGTCCATGATCTTTCTCAGCACGAAGATAGAGCAAGTGATCTTCCGTTCATGAATATTTATGATTGTATTCTAAGTTAAATTATTAATAGCATCTGGAGAAATATTCTGTTTTTAATATGGACAAAATGTTCACATTTTGTTTCATAAGTATGCTCGCTTATAGCATACTGGGAAAAATGTCTTAGCTTTGTTAGTTTCTCAAAACATATGTATATATATTTGAATATAATAGCAAAATATAATCCATTACTACTTGAAGAAAGTCTTCCTCTATTGATCAGATGGACATATCTTGAAAATAGTTCTTTGTCTTTAGGTAAAATACATTTTATTCTAGAGAAAGCCTTTTTTATGAGAAGTAAAAACAAAGCTATAAAATTTTAAGAATCTTATAGTGAATAGGGTGACCTGCTTTAAAGAAGGTTGAGTTTAAATAATCTGAGTATATCTGTATACAACTTAAAGCCAGATGTTTTTATTTGACAACCAAAATCTGTGATGCTTCTAAAAATAGTTTTTATGTAAGAAAAATAAAAACACTGGTGCACTCAGCAGGCTGTGAACATTTTCTTGCATATGTGGTGTGTGTGTACCAGCCTGAACCTGTTCCCTTGTTGGCTACTTGACTGCATCCTTATGGTGATTTGGTGAAAATCAACTAGTGTACACCATTTGTCCAAAGAAATGTTGGACGAAAATAACCTAAATGATGTTTACATGTGAAGTGAAGACTCAGAAGATGCATCTAGAAATAAAAATGAACTTTAAAATTACCAGCCTACTTGCCTGCAAGGACAGCTGGTTATGACCTTAGGATAATATTTACATTTTGAAGTGAACTACAGTGACTTTGCGCAGTGCCAGATTGGAGGAGCAGGAAACCAATTTTTTTTTAAAACAAAACATAATGGGTACTAGAAGAATGCGTTTTCCTATAATTATCTTATTATTGCAAGGAATAATGCTTTACAGTTGGTAAGGGCTATGCCCGAACTTGAACCCAGTTGCTTAAGAATCCAAATCCAGAATGATCTTATGCACACTCTTCCAGCAGGGCTGTCTTCAATTTTTAAAATCTCATTATTATAAATTAATTCCAAGTGAATACGTTTGAATGAGACATTGATCTAGAGTCTTTATATCGTCCTGAACCTTGCTGCTCACAAATCATAAACAGGTGCTATTAGTGAGCATGTTAATAGTGCCAAACCGGAAACCATCTCCAGATCAGTGACCTGATGGGTGGAATAGCCTTTGCGGAAAGTTTTCTACAGGCTTCCACGGCAGCGAGCTACTCCGCTGCTTCCCCCAACGTGGGGGCAGCAGACGGGGGTGTGTTTTGGCCTGTCACTTTGTGGGGTCCATTGTTGTTCTCTAAGGAGCTTTTGTGTAAGGACTTGAATTATCTTTTTTCCCCTCTTATAATTCATTCATTCACTCATAAATAAATATTTATTGACAGTAAGTGTTTTTCATCACTAGTTTTGTATTTTTTTAAAAACTTTATTTATTATTTATTTATTTAGAGAAGGGAAGGGAGGGAGAAAGAGAGGGAGAGGAACATCAATGTGTGGTTGCCTCTCTCACATCCCCTACTGGGGGCCTGGCCTGCAACCCAGGCATGTGCCTTTGACTGGGACCGGCGACCTTTTGGTTTGCAGCCTGCACTCAATCCACTGACCTACATCAGCCAGGGCAGTTTTGTATTTTTTTGATGGTAACAATTGCATTTCATTTAGAGCCATGATTTATTTTTTTTATTTAAAAAAATTAAAAATATTTCAGTTTACATTCAATATTATCTTGTATTAGTTTCAGGTATTCTGTATAGTGGTTAGACAAGCATATACTTTACAAAGTGTTCTCCCTGGTATTTCTAATACCAAACTGGCACCATACATAGTTATTACAATATTATTGACTGTATTCCCTGTGCTGTAGTTTAGAACCATGATTTTAATACAAAGAAAGCCATGTATAAAGAGCACTAAATTAAGTAGATTATGTGAATGTAAATATGAAACTTTACCATTTTACTCATCTGAAAGTGTCTAGCGCTTTAAGTTTAGTTCCTTTTATTATAACTGTAATATCTTGTCTTTTCTTTTTAAACCATTGAATCCCCAGTTCTTGGAAGATGGTGGGCACTTAGTAAATAATTTATAGTGGATGAGAGAAATTAGAACCATAAGTCATTTTCTGCTCAGGGTTAACAAAGTCTGACTTTTTTTTCCTTGGTTCTGTGAAAAGGGCATTTCACTGAGTGTAAATCATGAAGGACTTGAAGGATCCAAGTTACATTCACTGCTCCACTCACTGTTAGAATTGAATTCCTAGGGGATCTGGTAGTTCCTTGTCCTGTAAGCCTTTTTACCCTAAGACAGATGGCACCAATGCAGGTAGTCATTTCAAATAATAGATGCAAGAATTGAATAGAGGCGTTGGCATCCGCCAGCAGTGATGCAAACATGTTTTATAGGAAAGAGAACTTAGTCCACTGATTGACATGCAAGACCCATTGGGAGAACCAGGAAACACGAGAGCGGGAAGAGCCTGCAGATGGGAGCAGCTATGGAAAAATGCAGAAGGCCAGAAGGTGGTGCGAAAAATGCCAGACAGCAGACTGTGGAGAAAACGAAATGAGCCAAGGAGAGTCCTGTTTGGCATGAAATGAGACAGATGGTGACAGGAAATATTCAGTGAGAGGCAATTGTGCTAAAATCACAAAAGACTATACAATTATTCATCTGTAGTTTGAGGTCTGGGGGAAAAATGAAAACTCTTTGCTAGTAATACAAGAAAGGGTGATGGTACAGAAATAGAATATTAAGTAAGTGTGAATTTGTGTCAGGATGCTAGGAGTGTGAGATGCAGTATTTCATCAGAAAAGAAGTTTTGTTGCTTAGAGATTGTGACCCAAATTACAAAAAGTGTTTTTGTTTTGCATAAAAAGAGTTGGATTTCTATTAAATCTGTGCTTTTCACATTTTTTTTCCTTTCACATCTTTGATGTAAGAAAGAATTCTCCTAAGAATGTTAATAGGTTGCTATGGTAGCAATAATAATTTTCTAACTGAAAGAATGTACAAAACATTCTTCCTTTCTCTTTTCATTTCTAAAGAAAGGTCTTTGGAATGTAAGAAACAAAAAATGAGAGTATTGAGGTTTAAGGTAAATGCTTTAAATTTGAATTTGAGAAAAAAATTATAGAGAGAAAACTGATCATATAGAATGGTATTGAGGGGTCTGAAAAAAATTTATTGTGAATGTTTTAAAATAGACATGGCTGAACATTTAGAATTGGGAGTCATTTTTAAATAAAGTACTAATTTTCTGTGCTTAAATTTTATTTCAGAGCTAGTTATTCCACTTTCTCATGGTGGTGTCCGACCTACATAATCAAATAAGCCTGGGTTTTTATAGTCCTCTTCTAGACCACTGAAGCATTTCTGCTTGAATATGTCTTCAATTTCATTCATCAGAAATGTTAGATGCTTCCCTCTCCTTCTTCAGAAGTAGTCAATAACTTCATGTATTGAATTCTTAATCTATTTTAGTTGTTTTACTCTTGGATTTTTAACCACACTTACTTAATGTAAGTACTGTGTTTTAAGATTAAATGAATAAAATAAAAGGCTGGGAGGTGGATTGTGTGGTGAGGCTTCTGCCCTTTTCCTTGAGAATGGAAGGCAAAAAATTAAACATTATGAAAGTTTATTTTATGTTTAAAAACAGTTTTCTAGACAGAGAAACAAGCTTATGTATCAGTGTATTTTTAAATGAACTAGAATCATGGAATCTAGACACTTTATATACGTTATTTTATTTAACTTCAACATACCATTTTAACATAGTTATTATCATCCTCATTTTATAATTGGGGAAACAGAGGATCATGTAAACCAAGTCAGTGTCCAAAATCACACACCTTTACTTTAAGTAATAAGTAATGGAGTCGGGCTTTGAACTCAGTTCTCTATGTCTTCCAACTCTTTCCATATGCCAGTGCTTCTTAATAGGGCAAGGGGTTTTGTACGTACAAGTACTTAATCCCGTTGTCCATCTGACTGCACACTTGTCCTCTGCACCTGTCCAGGGTGTGCCTAGGCATATCTACATTGAAGAAGTTTCAGAGGAGGTTCTGATTCTAACCTTTAGTTGGGGACTGCTGTATCCAAAATTTCAAAAACCAACCAAACAACCCCACCCACCCAGTCTTCTTATTGTTTGGTGGTAGGTAAAGATTTAAACATTATTTTATGCAAGTTGCCAGAAAAGGTTTAATAAATTCCACCTTTTTCACCAAATAATATTTTTAAGTCACAGATTAAAATGTCTTTATTAAAAGGTATTAAGAAATATGAAAGTATTTCTTGGAAATACATATATTTTATATATATATATATACACACATATCTGTTTCTTCCTGTGCTTTTATATTTTTTCACTTTTATGGCTTTTCATGTGTTGGTATCACTTACTATCCTTCAGGATTAGTTCTATCCTCATTCTCATTCTCAGACATCATCTCTTCAATAATATTCTTTGTTTTGTTATTCTCATGATTTCTGTTTTCTAGGGTGTCTTCAGAATCATTGTATCATGTAACAAAAAATGCCCTGTTTTATTTTGACTGAAAGTGCACCAAAACATGAATCTGGGCAAAATGAAAATATATCTTCTATTTCTCAGAAAATTCAAGCCATTTTGTTGATATCGATAGTAATACTTCTCATTGTAGTCATTCCTATACAAATAGTATATAATTTTTTCAGAAAGTTATTTTATTGAGGTCTATGTATGTGTTAATTTAGTGGGAAATGGCCTATTTGGTCTGCATCATACAGGAAAATTACAGGTCTTAACACTCCGCCTGATTATCAGTTATTTCCCCTTAACTGCCTGAGACTGGTCAAATCAAGCATGATGTTAATGTGGAAACTTATTGGGTGTGCAGTAATAAAGTAAAAAAACACTTTACAATCCCACTCTGCTTTTTTCTGCTCCCCCTGTACTAGGAAGTGGAGACTGTTCACTGTTCTATCGAAAGGTGTTCTTTTAGGACCTATATGCCTGGTGTTACCTCCTTGTCTTCCAGTGGGCAGAGGAGGAACTGGATCTTAATTTTGCTGTCCCTTGTGTGGTTGGGCAGCAAACAACGCCTGCTTCTATTCTACCTCTTGAGTTTGGCGAGTCTCGCTGTCAGAGACAAGGCTCATTCCCAGAGAGGTGAACTTCTTGCTCTTCTCCAAGGTTGACCAATGGGCTGACAAACCCTCCGTCTTTCCTGCTTTTACGTACATTAGGGACCCTTGAAGTTTCTTTGTCCTCCTTTATGTAGAATAGCTTTTGACCCAGGAAAGGACAATTTGAGTTGTAGTTATAGAATGCTCGTTTAAGGTTTGATTTAGGCTAAACATTTTGTGCTCACATTTCCATCCAGCTTATAAATTATCAGCTAGTTAATATCATCTTGGATTTAAGCTCCAAATTACATACAAACAAGAAGGCATGTCTGGCCTGCGACTGCTTTCTAAAATTATGTTCTCTCATTTTAATTAATGTGCAATTGTGCATAACATTCCATTTTAACACATTATTTTCATTTGTTGTTTCTAATCTAATTATTTTGTTTTTTCCTTTAATAGTTTAGCTAGTGGTTTGTCTAGTTCAACATTTCACAAGCTGTTCTCAGAATACTAAAAAAAATGGCAAGTGAGCTTGGGAAATTGTACTAAATACCCTTCTTGAGGGCTCTGAGTCAAAGTACATATTAACATAAGAAAAGATCTGAGAAGTTTTAAAGTAAAGGGAAAACATGTGAAGTCTATTTAATGTTTTAAAGAACTTAAAAATAAAGAACTTATTTGTTAGAGGAAGACTTTTTCTTGGCACAGTTATTGATTTTTTTCCTGAACACTAATTTGAGAAGTGCTAGTCTGTTTCATCATCATTCTTACTAAAATAAAGAGCTTTGGAGCTTATTTATTCAATTCATTACTTTCTTTCTTCTTATTTTTTTCTTATATTTTCCTTTACTTTTTATAGGTAACTTTTAATCTTTATAATTTAAAAATAGTTAAGTCCATCTCTTTTAACAATTAAAATTGAAAAAAGTTAAAGCTGTGGTGATGTCCAGATGCACCTTTGACCAATCCTACAGATTTTGACACTTAGCAATCTCATTATTGCTATTTTATAAATAAAATGTTTCATTTTAAATATTTTTCTTTAATCTCACACTTTTTAAGAAAAAGTTTTAAAATTTCCAGTTGTATGCCTTTTTTAGATGAATTTTCAGTGCATGTATGGTTACTGAGATGTGATCTATATTCTTTCATATTTGTAAAGTTTTGCTGTTTAAAATTTATCAAAAAAATTTTTAAGACAAATTTTGTAATTAGCCACTATGTTTCTTGCGTACATTAGAAGATGAATTCCATTTCTAGATTATTGAGTTTAGTATTCTTTGATTAATTTTATTTTTTCTTAAAAAAAATCTTCACTAACCTTTTTATTTGACCTATTGTGAAGACAGGTTAGTCTTATGTAACTGTGCTTTGATTGTTTCCACTCATACTCCCATAGGTTTTTGCTGTATATACTTTCCTTGGTGCATTATTCAGAGTTATGCTCAGTAGATAGTATAACTTTTCAAAGTACTACTTACTGCCTTCTAGAAACAGTTCAAGTCAACTGTGCATAAGTAGTTTTCTTTTTTTGGCTTTGCTTGACATACATGTACATATTCTGTGAGGTCTTTTTTTTTGTCTTTTTTCCATGTCATTTTTTTCTCTTGACATCATAACCTAAAGACAGCCTAGATTCCCATATGTATGCCTTACACATTGTATCAGTTTCCTGTGTGCTCTGTATCAAATTTCCACAAACTTGGTGGTTTAAAACAACAGAAATTTATTCTCTGCAGTTTTGGGGGTCAGGATTTTGAAATTAGTCTCACTGGGCTGAAGTCAAGGTGTTAGCAGGGCTGCTGCTCCTTCCTGAGGCTCTAGGGCGGAGCCCCACCTGCCCTCTCCCAGCTTCAGGTGCCCGCCCACATTCCTTGGCTTGTGGCCACTGTCATGCAGTCTCTGCCTTGGTAGTTGTGTTGCCCTCCTCTCTTCTGTTACCGGAATCTCCCTCTCTATAATGATGCCTGCCATTGCATTTAGGGCCCGCCCAGGATAATCCAGCATAATCTTCACACGTCAAGATTCTTAATCCCATCTGTAGAGACCCTTTTGTTTTTTGCTGGATAAGGTAACATTCACTGGCTTCAGGGATTAGGACATTGAAATCTGTTAAAGGGCTGGGTTTATTTTTTTTTCAGCCCACCACACCATAAAGACAACAGATCCAAAATGGACTCACTTATGTTAAGCCCCACATCACCAAACTTAACCTAATTACAGTTTGAACTCTCCCGGAATTGGAATCTTAAACCAGTCGGTCAGGAAACACCTGATCAGCGCTCATGAGGTCAGCTACGGGAGAGGCCCCTGCCATCCCCTGAAGCAGGGGTGTCCAACCCTCGGCCCGTGGGCCACATGAGGCCCAACACAAAATGGAAAATTTACTTAAAACCTTTTTTTTGCTCATTAGTTTTCATTAGTGTTTGTGTATTTAATGTGTGGTCCAAGGTAACTCTTCTTCCATGTGGCCTAGAAGCACCAAAAGGTTGGATACTCCTGCAAGGAACTTTTCAGCAAACAGCTCACTTTTTTGTGTGTGTCTGCCAAGTATAACTTTCTTGTTCTTGCTCCCTTCTGCCTATAAGTTTTTCACTTTGTACAGCTCTTTGGAGCCCCTTTTTAATTTGCTAGATTAGATGAGGCCTGATTCAAATTACTTTTTGTTCAAATAAACTCTTAACATTTCAACATGCTTCAGCTGACCTTTTAACTACACCAGTCTTTAATCCGTCTCTTACCCAGTCCCATTACTCTTCTCCCCGTACCAGTTATCTATCTCCATGTATCGAACCATCCCCCAAATCTGTAGGTCAGCCTTTTGGGCTGGGCTCTGTAGGGCGGTGCTTCTGCTCCTGTTGCCTGAGTTCACGTAGAAGCAGGCTGGTTCATATGCCTTCACGTACGTCCGACTGTGCAGACTGTGGTTTTCCGGCAGCAGAAGGGACTGCCCAAGCATGTGAACGCAGGGGGTTGTGATCCTTTGGAGGCCATTAATTTAACAGTTCCTGCATCTCCCATTTTTAATGCTTTTGGAAGTCAAGTTTACATGAAAGTATTCCCAGAATAAGCATATTGGAAAGATTCTTTGTTCTTTTATACACACTTGAACAAGTATTAAACTCCTCTCACGTTACCAATGTTTCAAGTTTATGAGAAAGATTAAGTATATTTATATTATATATAAAATGTAAAAACAATAATAAGCAGCCAAGACTATTATAAGGAATTACAAGTCCTTGTTCATGTTGTGCTTGTGTTTTTGGTTATATTTTCATGCTGTACCTATGCTTAACAGGTGAGAAAAAAAATGTTATGCTTAACATTTAGTCCCTAGGGAACTGAAGTCATATCAGCCAGCATGAGGCCGGCCACTACTGCGCTGGGAGCCCTTCTGCAGGTAATTTCTAGGCACCTGGAGAATTTCTGATGTTTTGTTTCAAAGCTGAGTGAAAATGTCAAGGAAAAATAGAAGTAGTGTTATTATTTTTCCTGTCATGCTCTTTAAAATGAATTGATTCTAATCTCTTTATTTTCTACCAGTTTTTAATAGCTACAGAAATTCCATAGCCTAGAGGTAGTTTTTATTTTTTAAAAATTACTGCTTGCAAGTAACCATATGTGGCCAAATTGATTGCATGTGTTGATACAATTTTTGGAAGATGTAATCTTAGTCATATTTATTATAAGACCTTCTTGTTCTCTGAGGAAAATGTCACTTTGGGGAAGTTGCACAAAAAATTATTTAGAAGCAATGCAAAACAACATGTGACAAAAAAAAAAAGTATTTTTTTTATCCTGATTCCAGACCTAAGTGCTTGCAATTTCAGAATGATGTTCTACAGAATCCCATTGCTGTGGCATTTTGGAGGTAACAGACTAAAACTTTTGCTAATTCATTTTTAAGTTACATCATTTCTAGTACAAATCCCAAAGGAAGATGATAAGGACTTTCTGAAATTCATCATATGATTGATGGTTGAAACTGTCTTGTAGTAAAATATATAGTTTTCACTCCATTTTGGTGTTTAAAAAAATGTAAATCTGTATGAAAGTGGTTTTTATTTACATTTAACATATGCCTTACAAAAGAAATGTAAATAAAAAATTGATTTAAGGATATATATCTTTTAGGCCTACTAAGAGAAGAGTGAAATTTAGGGTGAAGAAGTGATATTTCAAGAAAAAGCAAAAAGAACAATCAGAAAAGGGTTTAAGTTAAATAAATATTTGGATTTAGCCTGAAGAATGCTGGCACAGTCCGGAGGAAACTGAAAACTGAGTGGTAGCGTGGACGAGGCCTTTGTCACCATCCCATTATCACTGGTGCCGCACCTGGCCCGACCAGAAGACAGTCTGGTTGGGCAAGGTGACCAGCCCTACGCTCTGGCTTTTTCCAATAAACCTGCCTTATTTGAATGGAGACTTTGTGGTCATTTATTCCAAAGTCAGTTCTTCGGCACCTGGCCCAGCTCCCTGCTAAGCCGCCTTTTCAGGAAGGGGGCCTCAGCCATTCCTAGTGAGTTTCCAAGGTGTGCCCTGCTTTTCCCCAGCCTCCTTCCTGCCTTTCCTGCCTTTGATCGCCTTATCCTGACCTAGGAGCCATATTTGCACTAAGCTTCAGGTGCTGGGTCTTTCCTCCCTGCCTATCAATTCCTGCTCCGGTAGGCCTTCCCTGTCCTAATTTGATACCTTTGTTTTCCACTCTTTACATGTACCTGGGTTGGTGTTGGCATTTGTTTTTGCATCTGCTCGCTACCAGTCTGGCTATGTTAATACTACAAAATTAGGGAAAACAAAACAAATGAAACAATCAATGTAAGACAAACATTGATTTTAAATACTCAAAAACTAGAAGCTGATCGGTGTAGGCAGATTTGCTTGTGGCTGATTTCCTTTACCTGGCGTTTTGTGGGCACAGCTATACACGGTCACTGTTGGCACAGGTGATGGATTCGCATACTCCTGATGGTTATTCTTATTTATCTCTAAAGTTCAGGGGCCAGTTCCTGTTCTGCCCCATTAAACCTGTTTATTCTTTTTTTTTTTTTTTCCTGAGTGGCCCTGCCACCTCCCAGCTGTTCTGCCACAAACCTGGGAGTTACTCAGATGCTTCCTTCTGTCTCACCTGAGCATCACCAGGCCCTGCCAATTCTACTTGATCTTTCTCGTATCTGTCCACTGCCTTCCATGACCCCCACCTCCACCCTAGATGAAGCCAACAGCGCCTCCTGTGTGGACCACCACAATATCTCTGACTTCTTTTTTATTACCTTCTTGGTTTCTCCAATTCATTCTCTACACCATAGGTCAGCACACTTTTTCCATAAAGAGCCAGACAACAAATATTTCTGGCTTGGCCAGCCCTACAGTTTCTGTCTCAATTCCGCCATTAAAGGGCAAAGCAGCTAGAGCCAGTTCATAAACAAATGGGAGTGGAATTCCAGTAAAACTTTATTTATAAAACAGACAGCGGCAAGGTTTGCGGTTGGAGCCACCGTTTGCTGAGCATCCCTGCTCTTTACTGGGGCTAGAGACTTGACTCATGCCAGACCCTCACTTAAAGCTATTTAAGTGCTTCTCACTGCTGCCTGTGGGAACAAATTGGTAGGCAATGCCTCGCTTCTTTATTCTGTTCTCCAGAGCCCAGTCCTCCGGGAGCATTTCCAGCCAGTCGTCCTGGCCTTGTTTCATTCAGATCCTTGAGAGCTCCAGGTTGCTTCCTGACTTGGGGCGGTCACACAAGCTGTTTTCCTCTCCCTGGAGAACTCCACTTTCCTGACTCCCACGCAAACCTTCTGTTCTCAGCGCAAATGTCACTTGCTCAGGGAAGCCTTCCCCGGCCTTCCTGAAGGAGTAATTTAGGTTCTTCTGCTTTATCCACACTTTTTTTTTTGTAATTTTATCTTAATTTTGATGGAATAAATACTCGTATAATGATTTGTTTAACATCTAGCCCCCTGCTAGGCTGTAGTGTGTGAGGGTCAAGGAACGATTCTGAAGTTCAGCTGTGAATTCTCAGCATGTAATCCTGTTCCTCGTATGGTGGGCACTTGGTAAACATTTGTTAAATAGATAAATTTAAGTCTCTGATTTTTACTTTTTCTACTTATAATGTGAAAATTGATATTAGAGAAACTATTGCAAATAGGAGAATCAAGGTGAAGTAGAGATAGTTACAGGATTTGACTAGCAGCCAAGGGGGAGCACACAAATTTTGCAAGAAAAACCTTTCAGGCTGAGCTATAGGAAACTGCCTGCATTTGACTATTCTTGACCTTCAAAAACAGGCAATTTCTTGTGCCTCAATCTAATACCCCATGTATCCTCTTTCTTATAGCTCCTTCCTTCCAGCACTGGAAGAACTTAGTGGAACCCACAGACACTAACGTGAGGTCACAGTGCCCACTTGGCTTCTGTTACACTGACTGTTGTATTTAAGATGCTCCCAAGGCCCCATTGCCTGCATCCCCAGCCCTGGCAACCATCATTTGTTGTTTGACTGTTCTAGATACGTCATGTAAGTGGAACCATGTGGTAGTTGTTCTTCTGCGACTGGCTTATTTCATTAGCATAATGTCCCCAAAGTTCACCCATGTTGTCACATAATGCTGGGTTTTCTTTTTTTTAAACATAAGGCTGAATAATATCCCATTGTGTATATATACCACATGTTTTAATCCATTCAGCTTAACTATCGCGAACAGTGCTGCATTGAACATGGGGGTGCAAATATCTCTTCAAGATTCTGAATTCAGTTCTTTTGGATAAATATTTACTGAAGGAGTGGGTATGCTGGATCATATGGTAGTTGTGTTTCTAATTTTTTTGAGGGATCCCCATACTGCTTCCCATAATGACTGTACCATTTGGCATTCCCACCAGTAGTGTACAAGGGTTCCAATTTCTCCACATCTTCACTGACACTTGTGTTTTTATTTTTTTAATAATAGCCATCTATGCTATAACAAAATACTGTGGACTAGGTATCTATAAACAACAAACATTTATTTCTGAGGTTCTGGAGGCTGGAAGTCAGAGATCAGGGTGAATATTTTCTTTTTAATGATGTTATTTATCCTTTCTACTATTTTTTTGTTGTTTGTGTTTCAAGTATTAATTTTTGCCTCTAGGTTTTAAAATTTCCTACTTCTACCTTCCTTTGGCTGATTTTTGTATTTTCTTTGGCTTTGAAAATATAAAAGAAATGACAAAAAAGTTAACAGCTTTTAAAAATAGTAGCAGTAACAAGTTATATATAATAGTGGGAAAATACTCCTTTCACAATTACATTCCCAGGAACAGATTTAATAAGAAAGGGGCAATTCCTGTGTGAAGAAAATACATCTTTATTGAGAGGTGCTGAGTCAATGGAAGTTGAATTCATACGTTTCATTAAGAATGTTTTCGACAAGATATCTCAAATCATCCAAATGCAGAATCCTAAATAGCAGTGTTTTAGATTGTAGATGTTATTTACTGGGGGGTGTATATGAAATGAAAGGTGATTGGTTAATATTTAGTAACTTTTTATTTTTCCATTGAAGCCAGGTGTTTATATTTTATTCAGTAACATATTATAATATTCTTTTTACTTGTAAATGCTTATAAAATGTTTATTTAAATTCATGTTAAAGAATCCCTAAGGGAAGGAACAGGTGAAATACTAATACAAACTAACAAATATAAGATCAGAAATTTCTAGTCTTTTGGGGGGCAGTATGTATCTGTTTAATCATCTACTTGGTCTTATATGAGATTTTTGTCCACCATTTTACTACCTTCTCCTCTTCATTGGAAAAAAATCCTCTAAAGGGCTTGGTCCTGAAGAAATAAATACAAGAGTAGCAGAAGAAGAGTAAGATGGAGTGGGAGATAAAATTAGAACAGTAGCAGTCAGTAAAAATCTTGAAAGTACTTTAATGCAAGAACTATAAACAAAATATGATAGTACATGTCCTATAAAGAATCCATGATTACTCATAATTTATTCACAACTACATTAAAAATGTAGAACTGTGCATAATTATTTAATGTATATTTGAATATTAAAAATTGAATTTAAAAATTGAGAGGAGCAATACATTTTCTTGTAATCTGAATAGTTCTGGAGCTTTGTAGGGGTATTTCAGTAAGCCCTGTGATGTTCTGCCATCTTCCCGCATCTAACATTGGATTCAGTGCACGTTAGCACCTGTTTTTCAGGACATGCAGTTTAACACTTATGGTGAATCTTAGACCTGAGGCCACACAGTGGCTTCCAAAACTATGCTGGGCGTGTCTTTTGGTGGGTGGGCACTCAAATTGGTGGGAGTGAGCCAGCAATAAGGAAGGAGAGCACTAAGGTTTCTAAAGGGTTCATTTATCATTTAAAAGTCAGTGTCTCTTGCTCTCTCCTTCTCTGCCCACTCTTGGGTTTGGACTGCTGGTGTCATTGAACTTCTTTTCATAACTAGACTTTCCCTGCATTTACCTCCAAACTCATTCCTTCTCAGTTCTGGAAGGGCATCCAAATCACTTCTAAATCCTTTAGAAATACAGATGCTCAGGCCCCTTCTCAGACCTTTTGACTCATGATCTCTGGGAGTGGAGCTCAGAAATCTGTGTGAACAAGAAGCATAGTAACTCTGACAGAGAGAGTTCTAAGTCAGCACAATTTTCTTTAAAAACTTTGAGCAGAACAGGATACACCCTGCATGCCTTGCTGTGGAATAATCTGGAGGGAGACCTGGAGTAGACCCAGTCCTCCCACAGTGGATCCTCACCAGCTAGGCAGGGCCGCCCTTGTGCTGAGGCATGCAGAAGGGCCCACAAGCATCCTTTGGCCCTTTACTCTCCTGTAAAAAGATCCTATTGCATTGCTTAATGCTTCTGATACTGGTTTATGTTTAGTGCTGCAATCTTTAGTTATGATGTTGAAAAAAAACAACATCCTGAAGATGTTTTGACAAATCAGTTTGACATTTGAGTTACCTTCTTCCTGAGAGAAGTAAAAAAGACAGTTCTAAGGAGTTCCTGGAAAGAGATTGTTCAGCTAAGCTTTTACATTGCTGATTTTGTTCTGGGTCGTTAATGTTGTACCACTTTATCTGCTTAACAGCAGATTGAAGTTTTTCTTTTTCATTCACTCGTGTCTGCTAAAATGCCTGACATTCTCCACCCCCGCAGGTTCTGATGACATCGCTGTTACTCATCCTCTCATCAATTCACTTTTGAAATGGGATGAGTTGTTCATTCGTGGGCATAAGGCGAGCTGACTGGCGGCAGTGGACTTGTGTTTTTCCATTACTTTTTGTAATCGTGACTCAGTTCACTACCATGATCTCCATTTTCTCTCTGTTTTAGAGAACTGTCAGAATTTTCAGCTAACACTTACAGAGAACTATGGTTTGTTTTTACTCTTTTGCCTTTCCTTTGTTTCTTTTCCTCCCTCCCTCCTTTATTTTCCCTACTCTCTTAGGTAGAAGAGGAATCTATTTTTATAACCGTACTCACCCTCTTCCATGGTTCCTTGGGCCTCTGGAGATTTGCATTTTTTTAGGAATATGCTCAGTATTTTAGGCCGCTAAGATGTGCTAAAACACAAGCCAGTTAATGATGTTTTTATTGATGAGTTCTAGAAACTTGCAGGGTTCATTCTGCAGGAATGATTTATAGGCTATACGTTAGAAGGTCCAACAGGTGGAAACAGTTAGTAGCGCTAATGTCTGAAGCCCAGGTTTAGCACCGAGGCAGGCAGATCATTGATTCGCAGGCCCATCTGTTCCAGACATGTAACCAACTTGCTTGAATAGTTTTTTCTGAATCAGCTCAGTTCAGTGATTATGCTGCTTGTCTAGCTATTTGCTTATGTCTCAAAGTCATTGGTTGTATGCACATTTTACCATGATATCTTTAAAAATTGGGTTTTATTTTTAGATACTATGGTTAGTTCAACAGTGTGTTTAGTACATTACATGTACTAGGAACATGTATTTTGCATTTGTCACCATCTCTAAGAATTGTGTAATCAGTGAGTTAAGCATATAATTTCAAATGAGTGGACTTATGTTTTGGTAATAATTTGATGTTAGAGAAAGAACAGATTCATCTTTCATTCTATTTACAGAATGAAAGATGGAAGCATCCCGTTACTATAAGCAAGTTCTTTCTTTTTTGTCCAAAAACCTGAGGATGTCCATCATAGGGAGTATAGTTAATAATATCGTAATAACTTTGTAAGGTGACTCATCATGGTGATCTCTTTGTACAGTAGGAAAATGTTGAATCATTATGTTGTATACCTGAAACTAATATATGATGTTGTATGTCGACTATAATTAAAAAAAATTTGTCCTTAAAATACCATTAACCTAATTATTTTTTTGTAAATAGTGATGCCGTACTTATGTAGAATTTCACAATTTTACAACACATTTTCACATTTATCTCATTTTTCATTAGATACTTTCCCTTTGCTGTTTTCTTCCCATATAGAGGTCATTGAATAATTAACCCTAAGATTTGAAAGGAAACTAACTTAAAAGTATTCTGGTCAGTAACTCCACCCAATGTTCAACCAATCAACTCTTTCTAACAGGAGAAAATGTTAGGCTGATCATTGGATCAAGTAAAGGGGTGAAAGAAAATTTTTATTTTTATGGGAGAGGAGACGGTTGGTTTTTTTTTCCCCCTTTATCTGACTTTTTTTTTTCCAGGCTCAGCCTATTGGGCCTGTGGACTTCTGCTTTAAGGGGCTCTCTGGACACTTTCAGGCTGTTAATTCCTACCATTTGGGGGCTTTGCTAATCTACCAGTCAGCTTCAAACCTCACCTACATGCCAAGCCTAAGGAGTGTGAGTTTCTGGGGTGCAATTTCTTTAAGGTTTTTGTTGTTGTTGTTTTACTGATTTAGTTATTACAGAATACAATACACAGTGTGGCAAATTAAGAGTTATAAGTATAGAACTTAAAATCATTTGCCTGCTCTGGTTTGGAATTTATTGAACTATTTCTGACTTCCATAAAACTTTGGAGCCTATTTTTAAAAACTTGTAAGTTATTCTTATCTTATTCTGAGGAGAACACAAATCCAATCAGGCACGTTAATTGTTCTGTGATACAGAAGGAAAAGATAGAAACTTGGACCAACTGGGCTAGATTAGGTTTGTGAGGAGATTGTCTTTTAGCAATGACGTGATTGATGATTGTGTGTCCTGTGAAATGACTGGGAGCTGTATAGTTACACGAAATTGTGGAAACATTGACTTGACAGGGAAACTGTACTCCTGAGCTGACGCAAGGCACCCTGTGCAAATACGATGATTCCCGGTTGCAGGATCAGGGACTCAGGGTCACTACTGTGTAAAACGGAAAATGAATTAGGTACTGAGTGAGGAGAGTACGATGAATGGAAAAACAAGCATCCTCAAGTGTACTGACAATAGTTCTCAATGCTGTTCCTTCCTGTTGCTAGGAGAGGGATGAGCATGGTACCTGTACATTACCCACTGCACCCACAAGGAATGGCATACCTGCCAGACCTGGGATTTAATCTCAGTAGACACTGTAAACAGGCATACATGCATCATCCATTTAACAACCTGTTGTAAGCTCTGTGTTGCCCCAGCAAATGAGGTGAGGATGAAAAGCTGTCCTTCCTTTGCTAAATAAATTGAAGTTAAATTGACACTGGGAGGCTTATTTAAAGTCCAAAGTCTTTTCACCTCTGTTTCTGGGTTAATGATTCTGAAGGCAGTCTCTTCCGGGAACTCTTGTTTAGAATTTACAACAAAAATACCCCAGGAAGCTGCTTGCCTGGGGAGATTTTGTGGTTCTCTCGTGACCATGGAGATTAATCTTCCCGGTGAATCAGCTGTTCACAGCACTGCTGCCTTCATGCCCAAAGATTTCCCAGTCCTGCCTGAGAATTTTGGATACAGCAACCAACACTGAGCCCTCTAAATGCTCTGCACGGGGACCAGGCTCCCTGACACTGGCACAAGTCCCCTGCAGCTATTCATTTATGCTTCCCTGTTCCAGAAAGGTGCCCAGGCATCCTGGCTGCACCTGCATCGCAAGGGCATGCTGTGCTGTCAGCCATGCTGCTGGGAGGATGGGTTTAAAGGCAAGGCCATTCATTCCCTCATTCGCTCATGAATTTGTTTTATGGTTACTTACTGGGCTCTTACTGTGTTTGTTTCCAACTCTATGGGAGATACGCTAGTGAGCGAAAATAGATTCCATCTCTGTACTAACAGATCTTGTAGTCTTGGGGTGGGGGAATTAAACTAGTAGCCACACAGGTTCATGTATATTTTCAAATGAGATATGAAAAATAACAAAGGAACTGGACTTAGACTAAACATACTCTGAGAAAACTGTATTTACCCACGATCAGAAGGATGTGAGGCCCAAATCTATGTGTGAGAAGAGCACGTCAGAAGCAAGAGCCCTGTGGCCAGAGCAAGTGTGGCTGAAGGACCACGGGGTAGGGGGATGGGGGGGGCTGATGGTGCCTCAGGAGTGAGGGAGGTAGATCAGCCAAGACCACATGGGAGTTAGGAATCTTGTAGAGAATTTTTGGACTTGACAGTAAATACAAATGGGAAGTTAACTGACAGATATTTACGTGTTAGAGGGGGCCCGAAAGGGGTTGTGTTTGAAAAGATGACTAACTCTGGCTTTGGGAGGGCAAAGGGCCAGAGAGGCGGTACAAATACTCCAGTTTAGAAGCTGGAAGATAGTTGTTTATGATCCAACATTCCTTCATCGCTGCCTTTCTCCTGGACACTGTTTTGGGTACGTCTGTGTCCTTCAGACCCGACATTCCTTGAGTTTAGGAATGCTGCTTTATTTGCCTTTGGGTTCCTTGTGATGTCTGACACTGGAATTTGCATATATACTTCCAGCAAAAGCTACAGTTAATCTGTGGCTCTTCTCCTCCTTGAAAGACCTGTCTGCAGGCTTAAAAGAAGACAGCCCTTCTGCATGATGGTGATAGCGTTATCTTGAGATCTAATTTATTCCTGAAGAGAGAGGAAGATAAAAACATGCTTGCCTTTTCTTTTGCTAACCCCTGTGCAAAACCCGCACTGGACATCTTCCGCATTTGAAAACCGGGAGTTGCAAACACAAATGCGTGAAGTGGGTTAGAGAGTTGTGCTGCCTGGGAGGCAGGTGTTACCCCAGAGCCTTCAAATTCAAATGCAGATTACACGCGGACAGCCACATCAAACACAGGGGGCTAAGTGACCCTGCATGTGCCACTTCTACTTTAAATGGATAAAGGTGTGTGTGTGTGTGTGTGTGCGCGCGCGCGTGTGTGTGTGTTTTAAATCCAGAGAAGTAATAGAGAATTTCAGTGTGCTCTTACGGGTCGTGGGCCAAGCTCTTCTGAGTGACCGAAGCTGAGTTGAGGGAGCAGGACCAGAACGCCCCCTGCAGTGCCGCGCTCTCGGAGAACCGCAGAGCAGGCTCTGCTGTTCCTCTGGCCGCGCCAGCTCTGTTTCACAACGGACTGCTCCAGTTTCTCCTGGGCTGCAGTCAAGTGAGCACGTCCAGTCAGGGGAAGGTGCAAGGCACCTGCGTGTGACAGAAGGGAAGGAGGTTCTTTCGCGTTTTGAAATCGGAAGCAAAGAAAACGTCTCTTCTTGCCCATCTCCTGGGCAAGTCTCTCGGAGGTCGTTTCATTAGAGAGTTTCCCTGAGAGTAAAAAATGAGGGGCATATAAATAGCACTGATCTGCTCCCATCTGGTCCTTTAGAAGAAGATCAGCTTAAGCTCAGGCTGAGAGGTCACACAGGACATGGTTTTCTGTGGCGAGCAGTCACTTAAACCACACTCAGGAATCTGCTGCAAAGAATATTTAGATGATATAATTCCAGGAGAAACATAATGCCGACGACTTTTTTTAAACCAGAGTGAGCAGTCCTAGTGGTTTTGTAAATGGGAGAATCTTTGCCACTGGTCAAATCAGGCCTGTGGGATGGATGAAGCTGGTAGGAGCCAAGCAACAGGATTAGCTAAGTCACTTCGCTGTTTTATTCCTCCTCCTGAAATGCAGTGGAGAGCAGCAGAAATGGGTGACCATGATTTATGTTGGAATTCCGAGCCCTTCAGCAAAACATCCTCTCTGGGCTGCATTCGTACAACAGTAATACAAATATCTTCTTCCCCCTTTTAGTGGGCTACTGTAAAGAGAAAACTAGATTGTGTGTACTAAAGTACCTCACAATGACAAGATAATATAATAATAATAATAATAATAATAATAACAACAACAATAACATTAAAATAAGTATAGCAAGCACATAGCATTTGTTACTTGCCAGGCACTGTTCTAAGCATGTACACTTACTATTTCACCTAGTTCTTAACAGCCACCACATGAGGTAGAATCTGTCATCTGATTTGTAGACGGGTAAACAGAGCCACAGGCTGAAGTAACTTGCTCAAGGCTGGCCGGTAAGAACTGGTGCTAGGACTTTAACCCACAGAGTCTGGCTCCAGAAGTTTAATCACTGTGGTTAAAAAACAAACAAACAGCTGACAAAGCATAGACTTTTAACTAAATGATAAGATAAGCGCTTGAATCCTGGCTCTATGGCCATGTAACTGTGCTCAGGCCTCTTACGCAGTCGGAACTTCAGTTTGCTCATCTTAAAACAGATGGATAATGAAGCCTACTTTTAGGTGCTCAGTGAAGACTGGACAAGGACACCTGCAAAGTTCAGTGTTTAACCAATAGGAGGCACACAGTGTATTATTGTTCGTCATTGGGGAAACCGTGTTGTATTTGTCTCCTCGGGCTGCCATAAAATATGTTACAGACTGGGTGCTTAAACAGCAGAAATTAATTTCCTCACAGTTCTGGAAGCTCCACGTCTAAGATCAAGGTGCTAGCAGGGTTGTTTTCCGATGAGACCTCTCCTCCTGGCTGGCGGGCAGCGGCCTTCTCCCTGGGTCCTCACGGGGCCTTTTCTCTCTGCACCTTGGAGTGGAGGGAGATCTATGTGTGTCTTCCCTTTCTTCTAAGTTCACTAGCTCTGCTGAATTGGAGTCCCCCACCCTTACGACCTCATTTAACCTTAGCTCTCTCCTTAGAGGTGCTGTCTCCAAATACTGTCACACTGGAGGTTAGGGCTTCCACATAGGAACCTGGGAGACACGATTTAGTCCATAAGAAGTAGGTAACTTGGGGGAGAGAAATAGAAGAACAGAAGGGGAGTTTGGAGTATTTTGATATTCAAGGTAGATTTCTGAGGCATCAGTGCTGGAGGGAAAAGAAGTTGTCAGCTATGTATAATAAACTAGTAGATATGCAATATTTTTGGCACTTCATGTCATTTGCCTTGTATGGGTGTTACAGAAAACATCTCTATACTGTTTTATCTTGTAGGTGAGCCTGAATTTAAATACATTGGGAACATGCATGGTAATGAGGCTGTTGGACGGGAGCTGCTCATTTTCCTGGCCCAGTACCTGTGCAACGAATACCAGAAAGGGAACGAGACGATAGTGAAGCTGATCCACAACACTCGGATTCACATCATGCCTTCACTGAACCCCGATGGCTTTGAGAAGGCAGCATCTCAGGTGCGTGTGAGCCAGCGCAGCGCAGGGCTTGCGTTCCTTTTGTGAGTCTGCACACATGGGCTGATGTACAAGTGATGCGCTCACGTAAGACTTGCAGTTGATGCGGGAGGAGAGTATGTATTGCAGGTCTTGCTGGTAAGAAAAAAATTCAGAAGGTAAAGGATGATGGGTGAGAGTTTCTTCAGCAGAGATTGCAAGTGAGAAATGTTGTTAATAAATCAATATTTAATCAACATTTTTGGGTGTTGTTAAATAAATCATATTTACTTATCCATGTTTGTGACTTGGTCAATATCCTAAAAATCTACAAATATGTAAAATATCTACTGATCTATATTAGAGAATAATACCATTGCTGTATCTCACTGCTTTTCAACGTTTTTCATCTCATGGCACACACATAAACTAATTACTGAAATTCTGGGGCATACCAAAAAACATTTTTGGCTGATCTGACAAAAAAAAAAAGATCATTTTGATTAATTCACACCTGACATCTGTTGTTGTGTTGGCTGTTGTCTGTCATTTTTTAATTTGACAGTCTAAGAGAAAAGAGGTCAGTGCCCTGATAAATAGGTATTGCATGTTTTAAAAATTCTTGTGGCTCAGGTCGAAAATCACTGCATTTTATCTGAATGAATTGATGTCATAGCGCCCTCTACTGAAACCTAGGAATAAAGATTTTTCTTGGCCAGATCAGTGGTTCACTGTTGCTTAATCCTCGTCTATGTGTGATAAGTAAAGTAGAAAAACAAAACAAAACAAAAAAACTCCTCCTACCTCTACACTAAAACTGATTTAATACATTTTAACTGTGAGAGAAGCTGGAAAGTAATGACGTTTTAAGAGAAGATACATGGTATGTGTTCCCTTTTTGTTTGGACAGGGACATTACATTTGTTGTTTTCTACAGTTTCAAATGATTTTTTGTATATGAAAACATAGCAAAGTATATATCTGCTATGTATGTATAAAGTTGAGAAGTCAACTTGTACCTTAAACATAATAGATCCAGTGACTTGATAGTTTGACGTTGTAAGAAACCCCAGACAATGAATTTCTGTAATGAAGTGTAACATTGATGTATAATTTCTAAAGTTATGAGAGAAGAATTCTAGTAACACAGAGAATTAAATCATTTAATGTTTTAAGGTGATAATCAGAACTGTAAGGATGGACAAAATAATATCATTGCTATTTTCTATCTTATATATGTTTATTCCTCACAGTCTAGGGTATCTGAGTTTACATGACCTCAGAATCTGGACATTATATAATAGATTTGATATAATTTCATAGTAAAACAAGAAAGTCTACATTATGGAATATAACTTAATATCTTTGAAGTTCATTGAATTTTCATGTTATACGTAGAGAAATGAAGGGTTTAGGGTTGAAGAGAAATTTCTCAACCATAAAGCTCTAGGCTTTCGTTCTAAAGCTCACATTCTTTTTTCATGAAGACTAAAAAGAGTTTTAGAGTTTTTTTTTCTTGAAAACTACAGGGGGGAGGTATATTATTAATATATAAATAATGTTAAACTCATTTAAGCTTCTGATCTTATTTAGTAATTTATTCTTTTGAATATTTAAAAACAGATTGCTGTGACTTACAGAAGCAGTGAATATTTAAACCTTAGCATAGAATGGCATGGTTTGAAACATGTCATCTATTACCAACTAATATATATTGACTTTTTTGCAACTTGATGATAAATATCTTTTACATGCTATTATTGTTAACATTTAAAATATTATTTATTGAAAATGCTTTCAAAATAGCCATAACAATTATTTTAAACCTGATTCCTTCATGTTTATATCAGTAAAATAGTGAAAATGCTATATTATGGGATGATACTGTTGAAATAAGTAATCAATCAATAAATTCTTTTAAAAATTATTAATGGAAACCTTAAATATATTGTAACAATAATAGTAAATAACTGGTGATTTTTCTCTTTGGTTTCGTTTAGCCCGGTGAGCTCAAGGACTGGTTTGTGGGTCGAAGCAACGCCCAGGGAATAGACCTGAATAGGAACTTTCCCGACCTGGACAGGATAGTTTATGTTAATGAGAAAGAAGGTGGCCCTAATAATCATCTGTTGAAAAATCTGAAGAAGATTGTGGATCAAAACACAAAGGTAGAGGTCGTGTATAGACTCTTGGGTTCTGTCCTCTAGCCTAAGGAAGTACGTTCTAACGTCCTCATCACAACGAAGGACGTGGGAGTCATGTCCGACCCTGCGTCCTAGTGGGGTGGCTCACTGTGGCTGGGAAGTCAAGGCAGAGAGGCCGGAGCCTTGATGTGAGTCCTTCCCCCAGAATCCGGCGGGTAGTTGGGGGTGGGGGTCGGAGAGTGGAACCCAGTTGGGGGTGTCCTAGAAAGTCACCCCGGCCCTTTCAGAGGTGCTTATCAGAATATCTGATTGGCTCCTCCAACAGCATTTTACACTGTTGATCTTCTTTTCCAGAATCTTCTCCTCTCTTGCTTTGGACAACTCCTCTGTGTTTTACCTCTTCTGCTGCCTTTCGAATCACTGTTTGGTTTCGTTCCCTGCTTCTCCCACCTTGGCTTCAATGCTGGCTTTCAGGGTCCCACCTGCTGCACCTCTGTCTTTCCTTAGGTTTCCAGCCTTTCCTGGACCTTCCGTGTCTCCCAGATCCACGCCTGAAACTGCAGCTCTCACACGGGGCTCTGTTTCTCTATTTTACTTGCTATGGAGTCTCTGTCTGGTGGCCTCAAGCTTAGCCTGACCCAAACCAAATATTTTCTCTCATTGAACCGTCATCACCAAAGACTGATTTTTTCATGGCCGTCACTACTTGTCAGCGATTAGTTACCAGATCTCAGTGATTTCACCCCCTGACACCTGTCTAGTCTTCCCCTGCTCTGCAGACTCACCCCAAGGCTCTAGGGCAGGCCCCCTCCGCTGTCCTGATGACTACGGTGGCCCCATATTCTTGTTTTGGGCTCAGCCTCTCTCAATTCCATTCAGTTTTCTTGTTTCTTCTGGAGTGATCGCCTTCACACACAGATCATTGCTTTGTGGCTTAAAAAACCTTGCCAGCTCTCCACTGCCCAGAGATAAAGTAAAAACTCAATGTGGCAGAACTGGGTGACAGTCTAGCATGGAGACCCTGCAGGCAGCCACCTTGGTTCAATCCTGGCTCCATGCTTCTGTGTGAGTTTTTGACAGTTACTTCAGCACTATGTGCTTCCACTTCTGTCTCTGAAATACGGAGATGATGATAGTATCTCCCTCATAGGGTGGTTATGAAGATCGAACTATTATTACCATTTTGGCATAATTTCTCAGTGCTCTCTGTCATGTACCTCAGGCTTAGCTGGACACAGTGGTATCCACTAAACGTTTGCTGCTCCCAGAAACCAAATTGTCCACACATTGTTTTCTGTTCCTTGGGAGAGAGGGAGAGCCCCTCATGTACGAAAGGGGAGGAGTCCTGTGGGCAGTTCTCAGTTCCTCTTCGGTGATTCCAGGCAAGGCTGCTGTGGCTCAGCATCTGTTCTCAGTATCTTTCATATGTGAGAACTTGGAAGTACAACTTCTCCATTTTGTCATCCTTCCAGGGCCGTCCAAGTTTCCCTTGGCCTCTGGCAGCTGCCACGGACCTGCTTGTTAACCTGGTTCTCATACCCCATGTGCTTCAGTCACCAGCTCCTCTCTAAGCAAACAGTTTTCTAAGGATTTTATGTCTCTTTATGTGTTCCAGTGGTCTAGAATGCTCTTCTTTCTCTTCCATCCCTCCTCTATGAAGCCAGCTTCTGCTATCCCACACAGAGCCTTCCTTTCTGTTCTTTGTATGTCCATGCTTCCAGGATGGGGCTAATTGTTAGAGAGCTTTATTATATATGTTATGTTGTAATTATTTGTTTATTTAGCTGCTTTTCCCTTCGAATCTAGAGTTCGATCCCTTAATTGCAGGAATTAGAACTCATATTTGAGTCTGACATGCAGTAAGCTGAGGGCTTGTTATGAAGGCACATAATCCAGCTTGGCAAGCAAATCACATCTGAAAAATGTAGCCATTGAAAATCAACAGCTGGAGTTCCAGACAAGCATTCGCCGTGTGGTTGGGATAGTGGGTGGAGGATCCAGGAAATAGGCAGTTCCAGATTGTTGGTCTAAAGTTCTTAAAACTCTCTTGCTTGTACTTAGGATTTATTCCAGAAACCTGGGCTGAGCTTACAAGGCAGGGGCCTGGTCTGAGAAGAGGGCAGGGAGTGCTGAGGATTCTGGCAGCACCTGTTAAGAGAGCGACCCAAACACTCCTGCTTCCGAGCCACAGAGACACACGTTTGCAGGTTCTCAGCCCCCTAACCATGCGGAGGAGCTGGAAGGGCAGAGGGCTGGGGGCCAGCTGGGGTAACCAGAGGTGATAAGAGGGCAGTCCTGTGCGGTGAGCCACGCGGGTAAGACAGAAACACTGTAGTGAAAGCCCCGTGCTGGTGTTGGCCCACGCACTGTCTGCGTGGCCTGGGCGAACCTGTCTGTGCTGTCTTTGTTAAGTTCAAACAGTGAGGAAAATAATTCCCGTCACCTGTGAGGAGAATTGTGAAATAAACTCATGGGATAGGACATCTGCGTAAGGGCCACTATCATTCAGCCTGCACTGCCGTCCTCTTCTCCGGCTGAACCTGTGTCGAGCTGGCACAGTCTCTCCATTAGATGTTTTCATATTGCTGGCTGCAGCAATACTTGTTTAAAAGATGCATGTTTGCGGTGCTTTCAAAATGTTAAAGCTTTCGTTTTAAAAACCTCAATGTCAGTACTTCTTGGTAAACAAATTGGAGAGGAATATGTAAAAATGAAAGTTTAGTCTCTTGTCTGGAACAGAGGCATGGTTCGTTCACATTACATGGAATTTCCAGATGACACTGCCGATTCTCGTTCTTCTTCTTTTTCCATCTTTGTTACTAAGACTGACATAGTGGTTAGACCCAGCCTGGTACTAGGTGTGGCAGGCATTTCATTAGTGTTATTACACTTCCTCCCTTTCCCAGTTCCCCTTCTCAGGGGAAGTGATATACATGTAGTATGTATATCCCTTATGGTGGTCCTTAAATGTCAAGGTTTATTTATGTTTGATGTGCTTCAGTCAGGGGCCAGCAGTGCAGATGCCTGTGGGTTCCCACTGAGGAGGCCTGCAATGCGTATGCTGCAGGGCTGGGTGAAGGAAAGGAACCTGTACTTCCACCAAGTTCTCAGATGCACCTCCCCCCCACCCCCCAATGCCTTGCTCTTCTTGAACCTTGGAATAAAAGCTCTTGCTCTCCTGGAGTTCTTTCCTGCTAAGTCATTTCTTATCTGCTCTTGAGCTGTTCAGATGGGTCACCTCCATTGTCATCTGGGCTTAGTACCATGGCCTGGATTGCTTGAAACCAAAGTGGCTTACAATAAATAATTTTTATTAAATTTATACTTGTCTTTAATAGCTAAAGTTGTGAAGAAAACAGAATAAAAATAGCTTTAATATATTTTAAGGACCAAAGCCATCTAATTGTAGAGCATAACATTAGTGCTATATTTATACTCTTTAAATGAAAGTTTTAAAAATAGGTCCCGATTGAGCCTAGTCTGCATTAAGGTCTTGATCATAGGGTGCCTCAGAAGCTTCTCTCTGGATCCCTTAAATATATAATTACAGCACCTTGGGGTCTCAGCATTTGGTCAGCCTGGAAGACTCTATTAATACTCAAAGAGAAACTTCCTTTATCACGTTGTGGAATTTGCTTGCTGGCTGGGGAGCATGCTGGTAACACGCACGTTAGCAGCGGTGGACACACGAGTGTGAGAACTAACAACAGGCCACTCCTAAAAGCTGCACACGACTATGTGTTCAGGATTGCATCTTTAACTCTACTCCAAAGCACAGTTTCTTCAAAGTGTTTTTATCACAAAATTAATATTTTATTACAAACAAAAAGCTAAAGTGAATATAAATGAGGGAAATAACCTATTAGCCTACTGTCTTACATGACTACCATTTACCTTTGGCTATGTAGCCTTCAAAATGATTTTTTTATGCGTGCATCAACCTATAAATATATGGAAATATGCCAGTAAAGCTTTTACGTTATTAGTTTTAAATCAAAGAAGTATTTGGGAATTTGAAAGTCTACCTAGTTGCTGTTGAAAACTCATCACATAAAAATATCAAGCTTTTGGCTCCAGATTAATTCTTTGGAATAAATTTCTTTCCTCCTTTATTTTGTTTCCAAGATATGAAAGGTTGTGACTCGTTTAGAAGACAATGTGAATTGCTAAAACTTTTGCCTATGTTTTCCAACTTAAGAGGGTCATTTCAAAGTGAACTGATATTTTGCACTCTAAAAGAGACCCAGTCTAGTATTTTTTATAGGGATGATGTTTGAAGTAATTGAAAGGAATTAGAAAAATAGTAAGCAAAAATAGGAAATAAAATCTATCATGTTTCTGGAATTGAACCACCATGGAAAAGGAACCCTGTTGTGTTAAAAAGCAAAATTCAACTGAGTAAATTTGAGATCTCAATGGGCTTTATTATCAAACAATTCAGGAATCAGGTCTAGCGAGTGGAAGGGCCCTTGGAAGGGTTGTAGGAAATGGAAAGGTGAGGCAAGGGTGGGGCAAAGGAGCTTTTAAGAAAAGAAAAGAAAGTATTTTTTTAGACCAGGACATCTTCTGGGGGAAGGTGAACAGCAAGGCTTTTCATCATGCAAATTGCCTCTTCTTTCTCTGCCTGCTGGAGACCCCCTTACTGATGTTTGATGGTGAAATTACAGACTGGTTGGTTGATTACGGTTGTATTTCTGGGAGAGATTGAAATAGCAATAGGTCAGGTGTTAAATCTAGGTTTGGCATCATGGACTTCAGCACAAGTGATGCTATTTTGGGCCTGTGCTTTTCTTTTTAACAGGGTTCAACTATTTTCTTTTCTCTTTGTCTTATCCTTAGCTATTATTAATGCTGAAACATCAGATGGCTATATTCCAAAATTTATAAGTGATTTACATGCTCATTTTCAGAGAGAGAAAAGCTGGCAGCCCACAAAAGTAGAACTTGTAAGGAAATTTAAACATGATTAAAACATTTTTTATTGTAAATCTAGGGAAACATAGAGATGGGGAATGCTGTTCATATAGGAAACAGTTTTTTAAAATGAAAACGAACCACAAAGTCATCGACCAGCTTTTAGGTGATTTTTAAACCTTTCCTATGTCTTTCTGTCAAGTGATCTTGCCAATGATTGCCAATTTATAAACCTTTTAATCACCGATGTTTAATACAGCTTGCTCCTGAGACCAAGGCTGTCATCCATTGGATTATGGATATTCCTTTTGTGCTCTCTGCCAATCTCCACGGAGGAGACCTCGTGGCCAATTACCCGTATGACGAGACGCGGAGTGGTAGGTGGTCTTTCCATTTCTCTAATTGGTTCAAAGTTTACAGTCACTTTACAAGGCTTTGTAGGGTGACTTTTATGATATTCTTCTAAGGAACTCATCATTAAGTGACTCTGCCTGTAGAAATTCATATGTTTAACAGGAACATCCCCTAACTATTTCACAAGGCATTGGCTGTCTATGTTTGGCAGGAAAGGACTGTAACTTTTTTAAAAAGTTTATATGAAGAGAAATGTAATCTCGACAAAATACTTGGACGAAAAGGAAGGGAAAAAACAGAAGTCGTGAACTTGGGTCACTCTTGGACACTGGTGACATGGAGAGATCATGGAGGTTATGTAGCTTTGTGTCCGAGATGGCTTAAACATGGAGGCGGACTCTCGGTGCTGGACCAGGGCCCCTGTGGAAGTGCACGTGTGTCTCGCTGAGCGCTCACACTTTTGCACTGGAACCATTTGCGGTGGTGTCAGGGAGGGAAAGCGGTGCTTTGATTTTCTCTGACATGTTTTCATTAAGTTTCAGGCATAGCAAGCTTTAGCCAGATACATAATTTCAGCTTAATTTTTGTTGCTCCAGGAAATTTCCTGCTTTGGGTGGATTCTCAGGGGCCTTTGAAGAGTTAGTTCTTTGCAAACACTGGATGATAATTTTGGATATTGGAAACTTTGAGTTTTGAAGAAAGTCTTTGGTAAAATATTGTTAACATTTAGAGATTTTTGTGCTATGTCAATAGCCAGGAAATATAAAAGCCTGGCATGTTTTATAATATATTAATCAGAATATAGTACATTAAAAATAATATTTGTTTTCATAACACACATAGGAGATTTTTTAAAACTCTAAATTCAGATACTGAAAAGTATGGGTGAGAGTGAGTGGGTTATAGTGGCTATGAGGTTAGTATGAGTACATTTTTTTTAATTAAAAATTATTTTTTCAGTTACAGTTGACATACAATATTATTAGTTTCAAGGGTATAACATAGTGATTAGACATTTATATGACTTACAAAGTGATCACCCTGATAAGTCTAGTACCACCTGACACCATACATAGTTATTGTTGTCTGGATTCTCTATGCTATACTTGACATCCTTGTGGCTATTTTATAATTGCCAACTTTACAAGTACATTTTTTAGATTAAAAATGTCAACAATGGAAGTCTTACTGTCCTGCCAGGTCCAGTTTACTATGAACGTATCACTTTTTTTTGGTGAAGCTCTGCATTCATAAGTAGAATGTACATCCTGTGAGGTTTTTATTTTATGGTATTAGCAGTGGAAGTTATATAACCTAAAAGCTAGATGTAATTGCTCAGTACTTAAACCTTCATTTCATTTTCACAGTGATGTAGCTAAAAAAAAAAATGTATCAGCAAGGGGCCAACACTGACTCACGCTTCAGAAAACATGCAGTCTCCTTGGTCCCTGCCCATTTCTTTAATCTTGTGCATTTATTCTCTAGGTAGTACTCATGAATATAGCTCCTGCCCGGACGATGCCATTTTCCAAAGCTTGGCCAGGGCATACTCCTCTTTTAACCCACCCATGTCGGACCCCAATCGGCCACCATGTCGCAAGAACGATGATGACAGCAGCTTTGTAGATGGGACAACCAATGGTGCTGCTTGGTACAGCGTCCCAGGCGGTGAGTTTCCATTTCACTCTTCAATTCTGTGATAGTTGCTTATTTGTAGCTACCGTTTGGACTTAGAGAATCTTCCATCTTCCTTAACCACTAAAAGAGAGGCAATCTATAGTTCATCTGTTAAAATTAGATTTCTGCATGAATGATCGCTGTATATAGTTTTGTTTTTAAAAATCAAGATGCTAATTGAAGAGGTCATGAACGGGAGATGTCCATTGGGAAAACAGACATTGAATGTTAACTACCCTACTTTTGAAATTCTGGCCTTAAGGAATAAGACGGCATCCTGATTATTATATGTTAGTCATGCTTTGACTGTAGGTAAATGTATGTTTCAGAGGGCAGGCTTTGACCTTTCCCATATGTTGGGCCACATACTTTTTTGTTTTTATTGTATTTTAATGGAGACTATTTGATGTGGAATATTTATTTTATATTCACTGCTGTTGTAAGCACTATGGGATCAGGAAGCTCTTTTATGGAGTCTGAAGAGGGACAAGCTCTCGTACAGCATTTATATCAGTGCACTCCCGGGGCTCCCTTTGCCCCAGTGTGGACCTTGCAGAGACCTCACTTTTCCGGCTACTCAGACCAATCACAGTTGTGTGACACTTGCCTCTACCGACGATGCATAGTGAAATGTAAAGACACTGATGTTCTTTTCCTCCTTGGCTAAGAATAATATTCTACAGCCTACTTGGAAGTGAAAAGGAGAATTAATTAGGACAGTAGCAACACTACCTACTTATAGGATTTTGGTTTGTTTAATATGCCTCTTTTGTTGAATTATGCCTGAGAAAAATATTCTTCCTGATTTCTTTCTTTTTGATACATGTTTATCCTGTTGTAGTGAATATTTTGCACTAGGTCAGATCAGATTTAGCACATTCCACCCACCCCTCCCCCATGGCTTGAGAAATATATCAGATTTTAGGATTTAGACTATGTCAAATAAAATGGGAAGTAATTTTATACTTAAAGTTTTTCTAAAAATTTTAGTAATTCCTTTGGAATCACCTTTTTGGACAAATAGTGCATTGTCTACAGGATATCAGGTTATCTAGATCAGTTAAACAACAACAGTATGAATAATAAGATTTTAATCATAGTCAATGGTTATGTACTACAATAATTGAGTAGTCAAAGAAAGCTGTGACTTTCTTTAGCAATGTAGTTAGTGAGTAAAATTAGTGTCTTAGGTCAGGTTTTTTAGAAGCAGAACCTGAGACAGGAGTTTGGGTTCTCATACTTTGTTGAAGGATTGGTTTTTAGGGAAAACCCTATATGGAAATGAGGGAAGCAAGATAAGGAAGGAGATAGAGCTGAGCAATGATGTGGTCACAGGTACAGCCTAACCTTGGCCTGAGCCATTGGGAGGAGAACCTGAAGCATAAATCACAGGCAGGGTTGTCCTGCCTTGAGGTCAGGGGACCAGACTTTGGGTTTTCCAGACCAGGCTCCATATCCATAAGTCATTGATTGTGAGATTTTTTTCTTAATGTAGGCATTTATCACAGCAAACTACTTCTTTAGGACTGCTTTTGCTGTATCCCATAACTTTTGGTACGTTGTGTTTCTGTTTTCATTTGTTCAAGATACTTTATTTCTCTTTTGATTTCCTCTTTGACCCATTGGTTGTTCAGGAGTATAATGTTTACTTTTCTGCATATTTGTGAATTTTCCCGCTTTCCTCCTGCCATGACTTCTAGGTTCATATCATTGTTGTTATAAAAGACATTTGCTATGATTATTTCAGTTTCCTTAAGTTTGCTAAGACTTGTCTTGTGTGACCTATCATATGATCTGTTCTGGAGAATAGTTCCATGTGTGTTTAAGAAGACTGTGTAAACTAGGCATGTGTCCTGTCCGGGCATTGAATCCACAACCTTTTGGCTATAGGCTGACACTCCAGCCATTGACCAAGTTCTGGCCACGCCAGCCAGGGCTTTTTTGATGGACTCCTAGACTTCCTCAAAGACACTCTTTTCATGAGTGATTGTCAAAATTGGTGTTCTTTGGGGAGGGAAGACCATGGAAAACTCCTGTTTGCCACTTTGATGATGTCTCTCCCCTGTTGTGTTCTTTGAAGCCGACTCCAGCAATGTGGCTGATGTGTGAGCACCTTGGAGCAGCAGCGCATTCAGCTACATGATCACTTAGGGACATGAGAGAGTTTGTGCTTCTAAGGTAGTAATCATTTCCCAAGTATGTTGCTCTGTCCTTTAGGGTAGGTGATTTTTCTTGTGGTTTCCCTAAGGCTACCCCAAATATATGGCTTGTTGTATCTTTTACGTGGCCCTCAATTGAACAGAACAGCCTGGGTAGAGTTTTAGTCACCACATGCATGCTGAGACTTTCCATTCCGTGTTTTGGCAGGAATGCAAGACTTCAATTACCTGAGCAGCAACTGCTTCGAGATTACCGTGGAGCTGAGCTGCGAAAAGTTTCCACCTGAAGAGACTTTGAAGAGCTACTGGGAGGATAATAAAAACTCCCTCATTAGCTACCTTGAGCAGGTAAACACAGTCTCCAGTGTAAGATGGAAAACTTAAGAGCATTTAAGCCTGGTATACAGTAGTCTCTTAAGAGGAGCCCTGTCCAGGGGAATGCATCTGACCCAGAATGAGGATGCTACATTTGGAAAATGTGTCAGTAGTGGTTCAAATAGGCTTTCATTTGTCATAGGTGTTGCCGTTCATGAGTATGCACTAAGAACTGATTGACCAGGAGGGTTGTGGGGAAGCGAGGGAAGACCCTGTTTTCATTCATATTGCTCCAAGCAAGGGCAATCCTAGGACTGACCTCCACCCTGGTCACCCTGGGCCCGTTCGACCTCCCAGGCAGAACTAGGACTAGAATGAGCTAAGTGAGGCATCTAGGATTTAAGGAGGCATTCAGTCTCGAAGTCATACAGACATTGGGTCAGCACCTAACAGTGAGTGTGTCCTTAAATCTTGTGCCTCACCTGCCTCACTTGCCTCACACTAAACTCAGCTCAATGTGAGATAATAATAATAATGATAGCTTACATTTTTTGGATGTTTACTATTTCCCAGGCATTCTTCTAAATGTCTTACATGTAATAATTAATATATTTAATCCTCACAACTCTATGAGGGAAGCTATATCAGACAAGATCTGGTGTGTTCAGGGTGGTATGGCTGTAGACAATGGGAAGTTATATCATTATCTTCTTCATCATCATCATCATCATCATGATCTCTGAATTAAAAATGGGGAATCAGGGGCACAGAGGACTTGAACAGCCTGCCGGAAGTCACTCAGTCAGAATCAAGGCTGTGTAGTTCAGGGTCACTATGCCAGGTCGCCTCTCTTGACATAAGCCTCGATCTGCACCAGCCACCAGTGTAGTCATTCCAATGGAATCTGTACAGAATTTGGGGGCATCTCACCATCTATCAGAAAAAAATACCTTCCCCGCCTAGGCCAGTCCCCTGCCAACCCCGCATCTCTGTGCCGTGCAGACATTGGCACCAGGGCAGCGATGGTAAAAAGACCTAAAGACTGTTCCTTGTATGTGGTGCCTTGGCGGTTTTCAGATTACGCCATGTGTGTGGCCGTTTACACCCAGTCGAGTAGAGTGGTGTTAGTTTCATGTGCCAAATACTCCAGACTAGTTTTAAAGTAATTTCACATAAACAAATGCTATTTAAATAAATATACAGCCATTTGCATGTATGCATACGTACATAAAACAGATGCATATAAATCCAATGCATTTAAAACATGTAAAGTCAGCTTAAAAATTCTTTTACACATGTCAAATATCCCTACAAGGGGCCTTGCCAAAAGGGACCATCATGGAAAAATAGATCCACGGATGATGTTTGGAAGCAGCCATTAAACAGGATTTTGTCAGTCAGTGGACTCTCACTGCATGTTAGCATAAAAAGGTATTTTCATCAACAAAACGGATGATTTGGGCCGCGTTGACCCTGGAACAGCTTCGGAGGGGGCCCTGCAGAATGTCTCCTTGGAGGAGGGTTGTGTTGGAACGGATCTTCTGAGAGCAGGGTTAACTGAACAATGGGTTTTGGGGGCAGAGGAAATAAGACAAGGCTCTTTGGTTTGCTTTCCACTTTGATGTCAAAGAATGCCCCCTTAATACAATGCTTTTCATTTCATATAAATATTTTTCAACAAAAATTTATTGAGCTACTTTCTTGTCTTTGGTATCATGTGAGACGCTGGGGCTAGCGGCCACCCTCAAGAAGGCCTCATATTAATGGGGTTCAGAAACATGAAAACCTAATTACAAGGGGGGGGTGATAAGTGCAAAAACAAAGGTTAACTACAAAAAAAAGGCAATACATACAAGGGTCACTAACCCAGGACTCAAAAGGCTTTGTGGAGCTAGACTATAAGATTTACTACAGTTGATTCTAGTAAGATTATTAGTCTTAGTTCTTGAGGAAAAAATCAATACAAAACAAAACACGAATGTGCACCATTAGGAAAGAGGAGAATAGCTGTCGTATTTATTGTTGCATGCATCAATCGACCTAAAAGCTCTGTCAATTTATATGTAAATAATCTGGAAGGAAGAGGAACCAGGTCATGCAGGCCTGTTTTACGCCACTTGGGGGCCAGATCCCATTCACTTGGAATGAGAATTTGGCCTGCCTGCACGCCTGCGTGATCTGCCCCGATGGGGCACCAACGTTAGGGCGCAAGCCAGGTAGAAGCAGTGAGAGTGGCCTTTTCCGTGAGCTCCTCAGAGCACAGTCCAGTTAGGGACCGAGTTGGGTGGGAGGTCAATGAAGACTGCCGGGAAGTTCTGTGTTGAAATTGTTTTCTTGGCAATAAACAGGGCATGGTGGTGATTAGTAATTGAACACCTGGGCCTAAAATGTAAGCCTGGACTAGTTTACAACTCCTGGAAAATAGGTGATTAGGAGATCTGCTTCTGTAATTGGTTGAGAGGAAATTTCTTGCAGAGTTCTTTATAAAGGTATGTTTGCAGGAACTGGAATTGTAAAGTTAATTAGGTAGGTGGTTTGCTAAGGAGAGCGCCCCACTTGATAGCTTTGGAACAGTTTAGTTCTCAAGAGTCCCAAAGAATTTCTCATGGGCACCTGCTTCAGAATTATCTAGGTTCTTGTTAAAAATGGGTTTCCTGTCCCCCCCCAAATCTCCATTTCAGCAAGCTCTCTGTGACATCCAAGTGCACGAGGGTTGAAGGACCGCTGATGTCAGCAGCTCCAGCAACTGTGGGGAATCTTCTGGAGTTTTTTCTTTTTTGAGCGTTACAGAAGGAATAAGTGTACTGAATAGCTTTTCTTCTCCAGTTACGAGTGAAGTTTTCACTTCTGTGATTTCCTTTGCAAAAGTTGGGAAGGGACAGGGTTTTCCAATTTACATTCATCTGCAGTTGTGACAGCCCGTCATACTTCAATTGAGATTTATTACTACAGTGGAATTTTTTAAACAGAAACATTTTGCTCCACACTTGGCATATCAGTGATAGACATTTACTTTTTTATTTGTTAAACCACAAACTGTAGTGTCTTGGGTTGCAGAAGTTGAAAAAAGTGAAGTCATGGTTATTGACTGGGTATACTCAGGCCTAATGCAGGAGAATTATATGTATGTTTTAGAAGTGATGGTTTGACTTATTTGCCAATGATGGGGAAATTTCACCCTTTCGTATCTCTAAGGTTTATACTTATAGTGCCTCAAGATGCATAAATTCATCCCCACAGTTTTCTCATCCCCAGGGACTCTTTCACCATGTGAATTTCACTCAGAAAACTAACTTTTTATGTTTCCAGTGACTAAATTTTAATCTGTTAATTTTGTTTGGCTAATTCATAACTCAGTTTTGGGGAGAAATTAAAGATTCATTAGATCCCCAAAATGTTTTTTTTTAATTTTTAAAATGTATTTATCCTCTTCTCACCATACTGGTTGCCAATAAAATGATCATTTGTTATACTGACAGCATGTATAACTTTTTCCATTTCTAAATTGCCTTTAGAGAAAAGCGTGTGTTACTTCTATGGAGTTTCAGGGGTTTTTTTATTTTTTTATTTTTATCATAGTGAGAATATTTCTATTTGGGAAACCAAATATGCCAAAATATAAACTTACAATTTCAACACATTTTCAATTATTACAAATTATAATTGTATATGCTTCATTTTTAACCAAATGCAGTTACCTTCTATGAAAGGGTGTCCCAATGATCTATTGCTACATAACAAATCACCCACAGAGGTTGTGGCTTAAAACATCAACAATTATTGCGTTATCACTCAGGGTTTTTGAGGAGTTAGTAATTTGGGAATTGCTTGGCTGGGCGGTTTTGGTGCAGGTCTCTCATGTGGTTGATGGTGTCTGGAGCTGGAGTGTGGGGTGCTGAGGCAGTGGGGGGCTTCCCGGGCGTCTCTCCATTTCCACGTTGATGGGGGCCACTTACCATGGTTTCCCTTCTGTGGTTTAATTTGGGCTTCCTCACACCATGGTGACTCCAGAGGTTTTGATTTTTTCAAAAATAGAGCAAGCAAAACATTTGCTGTAATCAGTCATCTCTTCCATGAAACCGCTGACAAATTTATTCTCTGATGGCAAAGGGATACGTGAGACTTATTCCGCCTTCTGTAGGAAATAGTCAAATGTCATCAGTGATGAAAGAAAAATATTTTCTGGGGCCAGACTGAGAAGCAACCTGAACATTTGGGAGGTTGGGATGTATTTTGTTAAGGAATGAAACTTAATAAATTACCATTTAGTATTCCAGAGACAGTACTTTCTCAAAGGCCTGAAGTGACTTTCTGTCACTTCAAACACATACTGACTTAGTTGAATTATCGTTTAAAAATAAAGAAAAAACTGTTTTTGTAGTTTACATTGCAAAAGAAAGTTAGTTGATGGCTTCAATTTAATTCAAGGGCGTTATTCTCAATCATACTCTTCCAATTTATTTCCAACTACAATTTTCAATTATGAAGTTCCCTGATTTTTCATGCCACTTACTTTCAACCAGAGTAATATTTTTGATGGGTTTAGTGCCAAAGTAGTCTCAGTATATATCTTTTTATTAGAATGAACAAGTATTTAATGGCTGTAATATTCTTGTTAACTGACAGTGACCATGTAAGGTGATCACAGGTGACCAATTTAAAATAGAAAGTAATAAAATGTGCTAAGACCAGAACTGTTTTACAGCTATGACAAACTTTCTATTTTTGTTTTTTTGTTTTGGTGGTACTTCAAAGTTTTTCTCAGACTCAGAACAAGATATCTATTTTGGGAGGATTACTTCCCATTTGTCCAGTTGAGGAAAAGCAGAATAAAGAGCGCAAAGAACATTCAGCGGCCTTTGGAGCATGTTTTGGGGTTCTACAGTGTGTTGCTAGAAAATAAGGAGGTGCTTGCTCTGAGATGGATTTTTAGGGCATTTCTTTCTTTCTTTTTTTTTTTTTTTTAGGGCATTTCTAATATGAACTGTTTTATTGTTCTTGACCTTCACAGATACACCGAGGAGTTAAAGGGTTTGTCCGAGACCTTCAGGGCAATCCAATTGCCAACGCAACCATCTCAGTGGAAGGAATAGACCATGATGTCACATCCGGTGGGTATTCTTTGCTGTGGTCTGAGGCTCTAGCATTATCCACAGGAGCACCATTTCTTATCATAGTTATGATTGTTATGGTGTTCTAAGCAAAATAATTGAATGCCTTCTATTTCATTACCTCCTCCCTCCCAGTTTTGATCTGGTTGAATTTCCTTTGTGGGAGAATTCAGTGACTCAGGATGGGCGGCAGCTCTGTGTAGAAATCAGGGTGCAGCAGATGGCGCCCTATCCTCAGCTATCTCCCTGCAGAGCTACGAGGTGGCGCCATCCACTGGAGCTTCTTGGTTGTCCTCGAGGCACAGGAGAATGCACTTGCTGGTGTTCAAATACCAGCGTCTTTCTTCTCTCTCTGAGGAGGAGGGGCCCATGAGCTGTGCGTTGGTGGGCCTCTGGAGGGAACGAAAAAAGTAGGAAAAAGAGAACTGCTAGCATCTCGTGTGTTTGGGATTTCTCATGTGTTTCTTCATTTAACTGTATGATAAATCCAGGCTTATTCAAGGTTAAACAGGCTGCTGCAGGATTGTGGTTGATGTCAGTTGTTTTGAAGTTTAAACCACATTTCAATTTTCCCAAACCACTTTGTACCATTACCTCTTTCTTAACCTCCATATTTATAACTTGTATTTTTAATGTTTATCACTTACTCTCTAAAACTTCATTTATTTATTTATTCAACAAATATCTACCAACAACCCACTAGGTGCCAGCTCACCTTTCCAAACTTAGACCAGAATCTGTGCTGAGATATTGTCCTTCAGGAGGTTGGCTTTTGAAGACGGCACCTAGGCTTGATCTGACCACAAGCAACCTCTCCTGCCTGTTAACTTGGTGTGCCTGCCATACAGATATTACTTGCTCTGCATTCTACGATGTGAAAAATTTAGTAAAATCTGACTTAGGAAATAAATACAGGTAGAAAGGAATAAAAATGGAGGGTGGGTTTTGGAACACGTAAGCTTTTTGGGGCAGGACAATGAGGAGGAACTGGCAACCGAGTCCAAGGCAGGGAGAAAACTCTGCATTTCCCTGGAAGCCTAGAACTGTTGTAAGAAAGAAGAAACGCTAAAAAGTGTCCAGTGTACAGAGTCTTGATCAAATGAGCTTCAGTGGGGTGGTGGGAGCCTGATCAGGGAGGCCCAAGAAGGGAGAAGGAGAGAGACCTTCGAGACAGAGAATATTGCCAGTTCTCCGGAATTTTTCTGTAAAGCAAAGAAGATAAAATGAAGCGGTAGCTGGAAGGAGGTGTGGGGTCTAGAGGTAGCCTGGAAGAGATGGTGACGGAGGCTTGTTTCCTTCGGGTTTTTCCATTTTCATTGGGAAATAAGATGTAAAGCAGGGACTGAGAGTGAGGACGAACGAAAGCTGTCTTAGGGGTGTTAGCCAACAGCAGAGAGTGTGAATTGTTCCCTGGGATCTTGCTGCTCAAGGTATGGCCCCGGCCAACAGCTGAATTCCATGCCACCCGGGGGTTAGTTAGAAATGCAGAGTCTCAGGCCTCGCCCCAGAGCTAGTGAGTTAGAATTTGCATCTTGACACATTTCCCAGGGATCTGCACTGATCTAGAAAAATAGGAGAGGAAAAGACTGGTGAGGGAGGCACTAGCAGGAGGCAGGACAGTTCCGTGACCTCTGTAAGGTTGGTGTTTATGAGTCAGAGACAGACCGCACGGGAGTGTGCTTTCCCCGGCCCTTTGCAACCACATGGGGCAGGCAGAGAGCAGGGAGCTGGGAGTTACCCAGAGCTGGTGGTTTGCCAGACATGTATCACCGAGCGGGAAAAGCAAATGAGTGCAAGGCACGTGCGTGAGAATGGTTGTGCTGGCGAGCTTGGAACCTCATCTCGGTGTGCAGGAACTGCGGATACTTGGAGAGTGAGAGGGTGAGAAGCGTAACTCTGCTTAAGAATTCTCTGGAGAACTTAATGAAGGTAGAGTTCCTAGGAGGCAATCCAGACCAACGTGGCTTGAATATTTGGAAATTTCTAGCAAGTGCCTCAGGGATTCTGGTGGGACTATCTTTGGGCCACACTTTGTGAAACCCTGATCTACATGCTCACACCATTAGGTCTTCACCTGGCAAGGTACGTGGCAAGAATCAAGAAGATTCTCTGATCCCACTGCCTGGGGACTCTGTGTGTCTTGTTATTCCTGATATGCTTATGAAGAATCACTATCTTAGGACATTTATTAAAGATAGTCTCACTTTCTTCAGTAATTGCATCAAATTCCATTAATATCTACTTTAAGAATGGGAATAAAAGGAGTTGAACTGAGGTCTAGTGAGTATCCCTTAGTTGGCATAACTGTGCGTTTCACACATGTGCCTTGCATGCGATACTTTGTTTCCTTACAGCAAAGGACGGCGATTACTGGAGACTGCTTGTACCCGGAAACTATAAACTGACAGCCTCGGCTCCAGGCTATCTGGCTATCACAAAGAAAGTGGCGGTTCCTTACAGCCCTGCTGTTCGCGTAAGTAATTATATGAACCGTTAAGATTTATTAAGCACTTCTGTGTGTCAGGCATGGTTAAGGGATTTGTATTCAATCTCTGCAATAACATTATAAGGTGGATACTATTATTATCCCCATTTAACAGATGAGAAAATTGAGTCCTAGTGAAGTTAACTTGACCAAGGAGTCATTGGTTGATTTAATACCACTCAATGTGAAGCTCTGTTACTGTTTCTCAGTTTTTGATGAGATCCATAAGAAAATCAAACAACCTAATAAAATTTACCCCCCCCTTTTTTTTGCCACATTGATTTCAATCTAAATGACATTCTGTTCCATTTATATTTTTATCTTGAGTACCTATGATAACACTTTACACAATGAGTATTCGGAAAAATAAGTTATGCCTGCAAGATAATTTTAGGCATTAGCTAGTCATTTATTAAGCACATACTATGAGCAAGACCCTCTCTATCAAAAACTACATTAAATTTAAGTAGATGCCGTTCTTTTGCTAGCAAGGTGATGGCAACGAGACCAAAACTTCTCTTAGAGCAGGATTTTACCACTGTCTCTGTGTCACATTACCAGTACCATGGAATGGCTTACAGGGTTTCCAATCCAAAGGCTTACTTGAAAAGAATTTCTTTTACTTCTGTTTATGTGCCCATAGTTTGGAGTATCTACGCTTGGGTTTTGCAGACAAAAATATCTTGAGTTTTTAATCGGTGCTTTGGTTTTGATTGTGCATGTATGTATACTTGGCTGTATGCATATTGAAATCAGGAGGGAAATTTAGGCAAATGAAATCTGAAAAAAAAAAAAAAAAGCAGACCTGGACACAGGCTGTAAAAGTTTCAGCTATTTCAGTCCTTAGCCTTTCTAGTACGTGTTACTTCAAGGAGGTTGTGAGTGTCACCGCATTCCTAAATAACCGGGGGCTTAAATGGCCAAATCAGGGGACTCTTAGTTCCATCTGCAGTGAGGCACAGATATCTAGAGGGTCCATGGAGGATTGGGGTTGCAGGTGCATGTGGTGAATACCCTTTATGTGACATGTATGGATTCTTCATGGACCCGATGAGGATGCCTAGTTCACAAGGAGGCCTGGGTTTCCAGGCACCGGCTTCTCTGGTGGTTTGGAGGTGTATGGAGTTTCTTCAGCAGATTCAAGGTTCTGGGAAGCAGAGCCTTGTGGTTTGGGATGTCAGGACATGGAACTGCATGTTCCCTTAGCTATTAGGAGAAAATTCAAGGTTGACAGGAGAAGCTCCTTGAGTATTCAGAGGAAGATAATTATAGTTTACATTTTTTTCCTAGGAGGGGGAAAGAGTGCCTTTATGTAATCTGCCATTAAATAATGTGCTTTTATATAATCCCACAAAGCTATTATATCAAAGCACATTTCAAATATAATGGTGTTTGATTATTTTTTCCCCCTGAAAGTGTCTTTTATCATGAGAGATTTTTAAAGGATATACTTTTAATTTCAAGTGACGAGTTTATTCTAGTGAGTTTATTCAAGTGAGTTTATTCTGAAAGCTCTGAAATTATTTTTATTTTTTTAATTTGAGCTCCTAAAGGACATGTGCACTTTGATAATGATATATTCCTGATTTTCTTTTTTAGGTTGATTTTGAACTGGAGTCATTTTCTGAAAGGAAAGAAGAGGAAAAGGAAGAACTGATGGAATGGTGGAAAATGATGTCAGAAACTTTAAATTTTTAAAAAGGCTCTAATTAGCTGCTTTTGTTCCTTCTGTATAATGTAGTCTGATGTAATGTGGCCATTTTCATTTAGATTTCGTGCAGTTAATATTTAACATTGACTTCCTTTTTTATCATTTAAATATTAATAGACATTACTTAAATAGTCAGACTCTTAGGTGAAAATACAATAACTTAGCCTATTTCTTCTTATATAGCATTCATTTTCCTATGTATATTGCACAAAGGATGGTGGAGAAGGTTTAAGCGATATGGCCATGTTAGACTTAAATGCAATATTGCATGGTTATTTACAGTGCAGGACTTTTTGAGTCATTCTGGCTTTTAAAAATTAATGAAGTCCTTTGATGTAATTGGTGACAATGTCACATAATGAATGTCGTAGGAAAGGTCACCTGTTACAGCTTGGAGACGTGAGCGCTATACTGAGAGACCTAAATAGCTCAGTGTAAATTGTCATTTGTCCTCTGCTGGTGCTGACCAGCTATATAAGCATGATCTTTACTAATGCATTTTTTGATGGGAAGCAAATGTAAGTGTTTAACAAGAGGTTTTATGAAGGGAATGGAAACCGACTTCTTGGCTTGTACATATAGGGGCTGTACCGCTCTGTTACTCAGCCTGTTAACACTACTTCAAAGTTTAGGGTTTTCTCTGGTTGTAGACTGGCCCAGAATTGCATTCTAAATTAATAAAGGTTTAAAAATATCCCCGTGGTCTGTTTTTTAATTCTCTTATGATTTTGGTCTAGAGTGGTGGTCTGATGATAAAAACATGTATCCCCTTGGTAGTGGCCTGTCATTTGTTTGTCCTCTCCGTCTCTAAATGTATTCCCTGACTGCTGTATGCCGAGCACAGTGTAAGCTCGGTGGGTATTAATGTGCTGGACAAGAGGTTCTTATTCCTTGGACCTTATGGGTCAGCTGTGGACACAGGCTTCAAATATACACAGAAAGGACTATGTAATTATGAACTGTGATGAATAAAATGGCAGGAAAGGATAGTGTACGGAGAAAGAGAATGTCAGAGCAACTTAAGTTGGACTGGATGGGGTGACTCTGGGATGACCCCTCAGTGCATATAAGCCCAGACCTAAAATATGAGTAGGTGTGAGCGGTGCAGAGTGACTGAGTGTAAGGGTGTTATGTGCCTGTGTGTGTCTCTCTGTGTGGATAGGGTTGATGAAATGTTCCAGGTACAGGATTTAAAAAAGTGGTGTCAACTGTTGTAATAATAGACTATCAAATGTATAACAGCTTAAGCATGGTAGAAGTGTATTTCTCACTCAAGTACCTGCCCTGGGCAGAAGGCGGAAAGATGAGATGGCTTTTCCTCCAGTCATTCTGACAGAAGATCTTATGCATGTGCTGTCAAAGCTGCATGGTGGTTGCCCCACTGCAGACAGGAGGAAAATCCACGGAGGAGCCTGTGGAGGATGTCCTTAGGGGCCAGGCCTGGAAGTGGTAGAGTTGCTGCTCATATCACATTGCCTAGAATTATATTCCCTGGCCACAATAACTGCAATGCAGTCTGGGAAATGTAGTCCAGCTGCACACCAAGGTGGATGAGGAGAATGTGGTCTCTGGTGAGCATCTACCAGGCTCTGCCACATAGAAGAAACTGCAGGGGCAAAGGCCTCGGAGTAGGAAAACACATGGCTTGCTGGAGGACAGAGAAGGATGGAACAACTGGAGCAGAGAGATGTGGGAGGTGGGGAGCAAAGGCCAGGAATGTGGAAGGGACAAAATCATGCAAGACCTTGTGGACCAGAATTGAGACCTGAGGATTTTGTTTTTCGAATCACTGAATATTCTCAGCTAGGAACAGTCATGATCTAATTTGTGTTTTAAAGGTCATTCTAGGTGCCATGTAGAGAGCGGAAGCAGGAGTAGGATCTAGTTAGGAGGCTACAGCAGGTCCAGAAGAGCCGTGACTCGAGTCACGTGGTATCATGGAGATGAGAAGACGTGGGTGGGTTTGTGACATATTTCAGAGGTAGAACTGACAGGCCTTGGTCAGAGATAGCATGTGGGTGATGAGGGAGAGGCGGGTGTCAAAGATGACATCACATTTCTAACTCAAGCAAATGGGTATGTGGCATGCAGCCTGTTGAAGACACAGCAAATTGGGAAAGAAAAAATGTTCAATATAGATGTTAAGCTTGAGATGCCTCTGCTTGTGAGACAGACAAACGGAGGCGTCGAGTGTATGGTGGATATGCTGTGTCTGAAGCTCTAGTAGAGGCCTATGGTTGCAAATAGAGATTTGGGTGTAATTGCCATATACATAAGGTGACTATATTATTTCATCCAAATGATAATATTATCCAAACC